>PVLD010005065.1:21274-116954 GCA_004027595.1 Dinomys branickii | reverse complement strand
TCTTATCTATAATTTGGTATTTCCTTTAATGTTTTTGTGTTAACTAATGTGAAGATAACTATGTAATACAACATCCAGTTCTAATTCCCTACTATATTCTGTATAACTTTGTATTTTCTGTATTGTTTATGGCTTTTCTGGTTCATATGTCTCCATTCTTTTGTCTTTAAAATAAAATTAAAAAAAAAAAAAAAGAAAAAGAATGTTGGGGCAAACAGCTCTCAGCTCAAGAGAAGCTTAGAGAAAGCATGCAGAGGGAAGCATGAGGAGCCCCACATTCTGCTGAAATAGCTCCTCCTTTTCTCCCAGGCAGGGTCCAGCCCCACCATCCCTCCTAGATCCTTCTGGTGTGTGTGTGTGAGTACACTTGTACATGTGCATTTGTGTGTGTGTGTGTAACTAGGGATCAAACCTCGGGGCTCTCTACCACTAAGTTACATTCCCAGGCCCCTCCTTTTTTGTGGTTTTTTAATTTTTATTTTGAGACAGGGTTTCTGCAGGTTGCCCAGGTGGAACTCTCAACTTGCAATCCTCCTGCCTCAACCTCCCAAAGTTCTGGAATTACAGGCCTGTGCCACCACACCCACTTTTCTCTGGTTCTTGACCCACACCTAGCGAGGCAGAACATAGTATTTTCCTCTTAGTACCTGGCTTCATTTGGGCCAAAGAGACTCCATTCAGAGTCTTTGTGAAGTTACTGAGGCTGTAACTTGGAGCTTCTGGCAGCCGTCTTGTCACCATGAGGACAGACTGCCTGGAAGTGGAGGTGACTGAGATGAAGGAGGGAAAAAAGAAAGAGACACAAAGTCAGCACCTTCATGGTGTCCTCTGAGTCCTGAAAACAAGCTCTGCCCCTCCACTTCTTACTTAGGTTTATTTATTTATTTAATGGACACTGATACAGTACTTACCATACAGCAGACAGTGCTATGGAAAAACCAACTCACTGAAACTGCACAACTCTGTCACTTAGGAACTATTATGTCCACCCACTTCAAAAGATGGAGAAACTGTACCCTGGCATGGTGGAACATGCCTGTGACCTCTGCACTGAAGGCTGAGGCAGGAGAATCACTGTGAGTTCACGGTCAGCCTGGGCTGTATAGTGAGTTCAAGGCCAGCCTAGACTGCACAGAGAGAGCCTGTCTCAAAAAAATTGCTTTTTTTCTTTTTCAAAATTACCAATATGTCTCAAAATAGTTCCCTCTTTCCCTCCCTGGAGGTGAGCACTGTGGCAGTGTGCTAGACTCTGGCACTGTGCACAGTGACTGAGCCAGAGCCCAAGGTCAAACAGCTGGAGGGGGACGGATAGATAAAGAACATACTCTGAGCGTGCATTAAAGGGCGACATGGGCAAAAGCAAAGCGAGGGGGGAAGGAAGATTGGCGGGAGAGTGGTTGTCTTTCTAAGAGGCTGCGCAAGGGAGGTGTCCTTGCAGAAGTGAGAGGCGAAGATGGATCACCGAGATGTTTGGGTGAAGACTACCGGATGAGTGGGTCCAGGAGGCTCTGGGGGAAAGCAAGCCCAGTGTAGGTGGGACTGGCACGAAAAGGGAGGACGTTGAGGATGGCCAGGTGTTGTGGCGACTGACCGCCTGCCGCCACGCTCCTGGAGGACATGGGCACACGCCCTGAGTGAGAGGAGGAACTAGCACAGGGCTTTGAGAACAGCAGCAGGGCCCGGATGTTTAAAAAGCCTCACTGTGGCTGCCATGTGGAGGACAGGAAGTGGAGGATTAAGAGTAGAAGCAGGGAGACCTGTTAGAAGTGGAAAATCACAAGGTGCCACTGTACGCTTAGCAGCAAGGCTAAAATGGAAGAAGACAAGTTGGCTGCCATGGCTAGGCCTCTGGTCCCAGCACTTCGAGAGACTGAGGCCAGAAGACAGCAAGTTAGAACCCAGCCTGGGCAACTTAGGGAGACCCTGTCTCAAAAATGAAAAAGTAAAAAAGTGCTGGGGTTGTAGCTCAGTGTGAAGGCTTGGGGTTGAATTCATGGTAAAACACACATACACACACACACACACACACACACACACACACACAACCACATACACAGAGAGAGGGAGAGAAAAAAAAATCTTTTGGCAATGCCAGATAGAGTGATATACTTGCATACACTGAGAAGCTGAAACATCTAGGGGATGTAAAGTTGTACAGCCACTCTGGAAACCAGCCTGGCAGTTTCTAATGAAGTAGAAGTACTCTGATCACGTGACCCCGCAATCCCACTTCTAAGTGTTTGCCCAGGTGAAAGTTATGTTCACTCCAAAATGTATCATGAGTTGTCTTATTCATGATAGCCCCCAACTGGAAGCCACCCAGATATCCCGCAACAGGTGAATGGGTCAACGCATGACTGTGCACCCAGAGAACAGACTACTATACAGCAGAATAAAGGAGTACACGCTACAGTTCCATGAGCATCATGCATTCAACTCAGCTGCAGTACACTGAGCGAGAGTAGCCACACGCCCAAGGCCATTTGCTTTGTGCTTCCATCTATGTAAGCTCAGGCAAAGCTTCATAGGAACAGAGCCTGTGGTGTAGTGGCTGCTGGGCACTAACGGCTCGGGGTGGGTTGGATCACAAAGGACGGTTTGCATTAGTTTCGTGCTATAGCTCTGGGCTGGCCATACAACTACAACCCACACAAGAGGGGGGCACCTGGGTGATGTCACAACACAAATCTCAGCATTGCTGAGATCCTACTTTCTTTTTTTATTTTTTTAAAGTTAGGATCTTGCTGTGTAGTCCAGGTTGGCCTTGAACTCATTATGTAGCCCAAGATGGCCTCAAATTCTTGATGAACCAGGTGCCTCAGGGTGCCCCACCTATGCTGGAATTACAGGTGTGAACCTCCCAGAGTGCTGTGCTTCACTATATCCCACTTGTCACTAGGAAATTTTGAATTGCCAACCCTTTACCTGAAGTTCTTGGGGCCAAGCTTGTCTCAGAATTCAGAATTCTCCAGATGTTCAAAAGCCGGTATAGAAGATAAGCCATTCATCACACGGCCATATCAGGTAATCAAACATATTAATATTTCTGCAGTGAAATACGCAAGTGCTTGTGGGAAGCGGCAGTGTAGCTCAAGCCAGACTCCTCCCAGGTCATGCCATGGTTTGCTTCCAGAGAGCTGTCAGAAAATGTGCTGTTTTCAGAGCATTTTAGGTTTTGAAAATATGGATAAGGTTGGAGAACAGAAACTATTTTTTTTCAGTTGAAAAACAACACATCCTTATTGTCTAGAAATATATATATACATATATATATATGAACAAAAACATGCTCTTATTTTATTTATTTATTTACCTTTTTGAGACAGGGTCTTGCTACGCAGTTGAGGCTGGCCTTGAGCTCACTTTGTAGCCTAGGCTGGTCTCGAACTCACAATGATCCTCCTGCCTCAGCCTCCCACGTGCTGGGATTACAGGCGTCAGCCACCACGCCTAGTTGCTATTCTTTTATTTTGCCATCCTCTTCTTCTTCTTCAACACCTCTGATGTAAAGACATTTCACCTTATTGACTTCGCCCAGATGTCCAGACAATGTCCCATCTCTGTATTATTCTGTAATTGCAAGCTGCATGTTCATGTAGTTGTCTACAGAGACCAGGTGGCCTTACACTCCCTTCCCCACTTTAGTCACTGAAGCCATCTCTGGATTTCCTGTTAATCTGCTGAAGAAAGGCTTGGGATTGAGGGGTAAACACATAGCCATTACGGGTGAATGCTGCAGGCTACTCGCTACCAAGCCAGCTGCCACCGATTCTTCATGTCTCCGAAACCGTTTCCTTTTAATTTTAATGTAGAAGATTGGTTTTCATTTACCTCAGAAGTTCATTATGAAAATGTCTAAAAGTCCTGTAATGCCGGGTGTGGTAGCTGACACCTGTAATCCCAGCACTCAGGAGGCTGAGGGAGGAGGATCCCCTGAAGTTCAAGGCCAGTCTGAGTTACCAAGTGAGTTCAAAGCCAGACAAAATTACATATCAAGACCCTGTCTCATAGGGGCTGGGGATATAGCTCAGTGGAGTAAGTGCTTGCCTAGCAAGCACAGGATCCTGAGTTCAATCCCCGGTACCGCCAAAAAAAAAAAAAAAAAAAAAAAAAGACCCTGTCTCAACCAAAAAAAAAAAAAAGTTTGAACTCAGCCTGGGTAGCTTAACGACTTAGCAGGACCGTTTCTGAAAATTAAAAAAAAATTTTTTTTAAAGTGCTGCAATCTTTAAAGAACTTTACACTGAACACCCATCTACCCATAGCCAGAATCTATTACTATGTTTGTCTCGTCATGTATGCGTCCATCTAGCCATCCCTCTCTCCACTCATTGGCACAGGTGTTTTGTTTCGTTGTTTTTGCAGTTCTGGCAATCAAACCCATGGCCTTGTAAGCTAGGCAAGTTCTCTACCACTGAGCCACACCCCCAGCCCATGTTGATGTTTAGAAATGGAGTCTTGCTATGTTGCCCAGGCTGGCCTCGAACTTCTAGGCTCAAGCAATCATCCTGCCTCAGCTCCTGTGTGTAGCTGGGACTGGACTACAGTTACATGTCTTGGTACCCAGCTTAACTGTGGTTTTTTTGGATGCATTTTCAATTAAGTTAGAAAAATAGTATACTGTACTTCCTCCTGAATACTCTGGCACGGATACTGTTAACTAGACTTCAATATTTGTTAAGTTTTAAAATTTCATTAAATTTTTGCTGTATAGAGAATTGAATCCAGTGCTTCAGGCATGCTAGGCAAGTATTTTCCCACTGAGCTACATTCCCCAGCCTCTTTTGTCTCTTATTAAAAGGGCGCTAATCCCATAATAAGGGCCCCACTCTTGTGATGTCATCTAATCTTAATAACCTTTCTAAGGCCCTGCCTTCAGATGGCATCAACCCCACTGGGGATCAGGGCTTCAGCAGATGAAATTGGGGGGACCAAATTCAGTCTGTAACAGGGATCCCAGTGCAGGTCCTGGACATCAGAGAGCACTTCCAAAAGTGTGTGCTCTGGCTTGTCACAAAGAGCAAACTGGCTGTCAAGTCAGTGAATTTTGCCTTTGGCTACCACAGTATTTAAAAGTTAAATTAGTTGGCAATGTGCAAATGGTGAGATTTCATATGGAAATCTTTTCTCTTGAAAAAAACTGAAAAGATCAGAAAATGCTGGCTAGCATTCCTGCCTGACAGCTGCTGGCTGGGGCTATGTGGTGGCTTCTTTCTTTACAGAGTACAGATATGTTCCTACCCTAGGCATTCCAGATCCAGGTGACTTCTCTTTGAGCTCTCTGCTTGGCCAGAGCAGACACCTAAGTTGGGACTGATTGTTGAGTGTGGGAGGTAATCTTTCCCATGACTGGACACTTCATGTGGACTCTGATGAGAGCAGTGCACTGTAGCACACCCACAGCACATTTTTACACACAGCTAGGAGCTCAGCCCTTCCTGAGATCAGGCTACGGAGTCAGAGGTGACACTGTCCTTTCCATCCCCTACCAGCCTTTCCCAGAATTCACCATGGCTGGCTCTTTGCCACCACTGGAACCTCATTTTGAGAGGTAGCTATTCCCCCTAGCACTCAAGTCCTTTTTGTCTCCTTTTTTTTTTTTTTTTCCTGGTCTTGCTAAATTGCCCAGGCTGGCCTTGAAGCATACTATCCTCTTGTCTTAGCCTCCCGAGTAACTGAGACTGCAGGCCTTATGTGTGGTTTTATTTTCCTCGGAGGGCTTGTCAATCGGTTCAATTGCTAGTTCTACTGCATGTGGCCTGATTCTTCCTGATTCTCATGCTATCCAGAGGGCACAGGGTCCCAGCTCTGTGACTAAGGAGGCACTGGCGGTACCCAATAGGCACGCCCTAAGAACTGTTTGAAGTGAATGAAGAACCCGGGACGTTGCCCAATCCGGCGATCTTCCAGGTTCAGGTGGGCGGAGCCAGGCGAGTGGCCCCGCCCACAGTGACCTCGGCGGAGGCGCGGCCCGGGGCACCTGCTGCGCGGCTTACCCGCCGGGAGGGCGGAAACTTCGGGGCCGGAACGGGTGCGCCGGGAGCGGGAGGCGGGGGGCCACTTACCGCGTCGGACCGCCCGGGAGGGTGAGGGGCAGGCGCGCTGGCGGCCGGCGGGATGGCCAGGCGACGGGTGAACGTGAATGTGGGCGTGCTGGGCCACATAGACAGCGGCAAGACGGCGCTGGCCCGGGCGCTGAGCACCACGGCATCCACCGCCGCCTTCGACAAGCAGCCGCAGAGCCGCGAGCGCGGCATTACGCTGGACCTGGGCTTCTCGTGCTTCGCGGTGCCGCTGCCTGGCGCGGCTGAGCCCGGCGAGGCGCTGCTGCAGGTCACGCTGGTGGACTGCCCCGGGCACGCCTCGCTCATCCGGACCATCATCGGCGGTGAGCGGGCCGGGTGGGCGGGCAGGCGGGCGGGCCCGTCAGAAACGCGCGCGCGTCACGCGCACGAGCGAAGCGGAGACGCCAGCCTGTGCAGGGCACGCGGCAAAGTCGCCAAGAAGTCACCACGCACCGTGCTCCTGCTTCCCATGCTCGATCCTCCCTACTTGCCTGTCTGTCCTTTCTGGAGAACTCTGTGGAAAAACAAGCAAGCGAGTGTTTGCATACCCCCCCCCCATAAACCACTTCAGCCCCGTCAGGAGAGGTCACTGTATCTATGCCTATAAAACATCAAGGTTCTTTTGAAAGCTCACTTAGAGTTCTGTTAGAGACTCCACCCAACCATCTCTCAACTGAGAACCTCTCTTTTCTATGGTCCCAGGGCCTACATCACCATGCTCCTTAAAGTTTAAAAAATTTTTTGAGATAGATCTTGCTAAGTCAATAGGTTGCCCAGGCGGGGCTTGACTTTGGCAGTCCTCCGGCCTCATCCTCCAGAGTGCTGGGATTACAGGCGTGCGCCACCATGCCTGGCCTTACTTGATATCCTTAGTGATGGGCCCTTCTGTTACCCGGTAGTTTGTTTCTGAGCATTGGCTCCCCAACTAAACGTTATCAGGCTCAGGGTTGCTCGCCTCTCTTATGCTTCTTCTCGACTGGAACAATGAACAGAACGAAACAAGGAAAAAGCAGTGGCAAAGTTTATTCGAGAAAGTAGAAGTGGAGAGTGGGAGAGAAACTGGCTCTGTAGAGTGGGCTTGGGCCAAGTAAAGAGAAAAAGAGGGAGAGAAAAAGATAAAAGCGCATGCTCTGTCTGGGGAACACAGTATAGGATATTGTGGAAAGTTATGACAGCCTGGCTCCTTATGGCGGCCTTTCTTTTATGCTGTCTAAATCTCAAGAAACCCATGAGAACGTCTATATCCGGCCCCTGCACGGTGGTGTTGAGACCCTATGCTCCAAGCTAAGGTCTGCTCTAGGCCATCCTATGCAAAACCTGCTCAGTTCTCCAGAAGGGGAGAACTGTTAATCTTACAATTAACAGGTCAGCCCTCTTCCCCGGCCAGCGTTTGCCATGCCCTAACACCTACCTCATCCCTACCCCAGGGTCTGCTAACCCTGTTGCAGTGAATATTGAAGTCTTTGACTGGTGCACTTGGTTATTGTATTAGCAGGCTTAGCTGGAACTGACCTGCCCGGGGTGAAGGGTGTGTATTTTCAGTCATTATGAATGTTACTAAAATACTCTCCCAAGACATTGTGCCATTTAATGAATCTTTAATTACAGAAAATACAAAAATACATGCTACTTATGAAAAGGTGGAAAATTATGAATAAGGCAGAAGTCCTTTCTGTCAGTTCTGGATCCCTCTTATCACTCCGGGCTATGATGATGGTGGCAGGAGCTGCTGGAACAAATGGACATATCGTGTAAAGGGGTCTGCTTGCTGCTGGCCTAGTGCTGGGCTCCCTGCCCCTTTCCCTTTTCTTGTGCAGCCTGGTATGGGCGTGTCATACACCTGCAAGTGCTGGCTGGTACACCTGGGGCAGAAGATTGTATTGGCCGGGTGGCAGGTGGCCTCGTGGGTTCCTGGGCCCTCTGGGTCCCAGCTGGAGTGGGGAGTTTGTTGCTTTGATCTCTTCCCTCCCACACTCCATCCTTAGGCAGTCTTGATTCTTTCCCCGTGTTACTGTAGTGGCAACTGAGCCTTGAGCTAGTGATGAAACTTACTTGCCTAAGGTAAGTCTAAAATCTACTCAATTCGTGTTTCACTCATTAGAAAATGAGTATTAATGGGCATAGGGTTCTCTACTACCTGCCACCTCTCTTCTTTTTTGAGACAGGGTCTCACTATGTAGTTTGGGTTGGTCTTGAACTCATTGTGTAGCTCAGGCTGGCCTCAAACTCATGGCAATCCTCCTGCCTCAGCCTCCCAAGTGCTGGAATGACAGGCATTCACCACCATGCCAGTCCCCCCTCATTATAGTTGAATTTTTATGGTCATACTTAAATACATTTTAGGACATGTACTCTAAGCCAGTCTACACTGGAAGTTGAAGAGATAGGTTTGAAAAAAAAGAGAAGGCAAGTTTTTCATCTTTTCTAGTGAATACAGAGAGAATTTGATTTACAGTGGCTCAGCTTATGACTTTTCAACTTTGTGAGATGTGAAAGTGATAGATTCAGTAGACACTGTACTTAGAACTTTGATCTTTTCTGGGCTGAAGGTATGTGACAGGTTCTTGTGATGCAGGGCACCGACAGCGAGCTGCAGCTTGCTGTGCTCCAGGAGATTATGAAGGGACAGGTAGCTCTGTGCAGTGACATTGTTGCTCAGTGGTGGTCTTTGGTAGGTTCAGTGAAGAGCATGTTCCACGTAGTGACCTTTCAACCTCCGATGCCTTTACTGGGACACAGCCTGTTACGGTTTGTGTCCATGTGTTCCCCCAAATTCTCATGCAGTTATTTAGTGGCTTTTAGAGTTTATGACCAGGGCTGGGGATATAGCTCAGTGGAATAAGCGCTTGCCTAGCAAGCGCAAGGTCCTGAGTTTGATCCCCAGTACCGCAAAAAAAAAAAAAAAATAGAGTTTATGACTGATCCATGATCCAATGCTGGGATTGTGGGTGTGAGAGCTGTGCCTGCCCTGGGGCAGATAGTTTGCTGGGATTATGAATGTGAGAGCTATACCTGCCCTAGGGCAGACAGTTTGCTGGGATTATGGATGTGAGCTATACCTGCCCTAGGTCAGATAGCTTGTATATGTAAGGGAGAGAAAGAGGCTGCTGGCTGCCATTTCCTGCCTGCCATTCCTCCCTCCTTGCGTTTGTTGCTTTGCTGTGCTCTGCTGCCATGAACTGTTGCCCTCTGCCATGTGCCACTGTGCCTCAGAACCAGCCAAGTATGGACTGAAACCTCCGCAAACTGTAAGCTAAATAAACCTTTCCTTCCTTCATTTTGGATGTTAGGTATTTTGTCTCAGCAACGAGAAAAAGTAACCAAGACACAGCCTTTTATGATTCGAGGAGTGTCTGTGATTTAGGCCAGTGTTGAAGGACATGATTTTGGAGTTGGGCAGATCTGGGCGTGAAGGTTGGCTTCCTTCCTTCCTTCCGAGCTGTGTGATCTTTGAACCTAATTCTGAACCTCCCATCACTGCTAGCTTTAAGAGCCATGTAGGCATTTACTGACTTTTCTGGAATGTTTGCCACTTTCCAGGCAAACCCTGTGAGGACTGTGGTGGTTTCCATATATCTGTTGAGGAAATGGGGAGCAGCTGGTCAGTGGCCAAGTCCAGGTCTGCCTGACCTCAAGGTCAAAGCCCTTTCCACGCTTTCCCTACCCCTTCCAGTATAAGGTGCAGAGAGGCCCTTCCTGGGGCCAACAGGGTTTGATACTGGCCTGATTCTATAACCCAGTGTTGTAGACCCTAACCCCAAACAATTAGGTAAATCCTTGTTTTTTTGTTTTTTGTCTTTTGTCTTTTTAAGACAGGATATTGCTATGTAGTTCAGGCTGGCCTTTTTTTTTTGGTGCTGGGACTCATACTTAGGACCTTACATTTGCCAGGCAGGCAGTCATGCCACTGAGCTAGATCCCCAGCCCCCAGGCTGGCCTTGAGCTCACTTTGTAGTCCAGGCTGGTCTTGAACTCACAATGATCTTTGCGCCTCAGCCTCCAGAGTGCTGGGATTACAGGCATGTGCCAAAGTCCTTGGTTTATAGAACTTTAGAAGATTTTATAAAGATTTTTCTTTTCTTGCACATACATATTTGTTCTTATTGCTTTACTCTCATCTGCTACAGTATCAAAGTGTAGCTGGGGTACATTGCCATGGTGAGACTAAAGTGGCTATCATTCTTCCTTTTGGTCAGAGTCCCACCTTCCTGGGGAATGAGAAGTTTACTTTCCATTTGAATGGAAGAGTGCTCTCGTTAGAATATGGGCTCTGTCTCAGACTGCTGCCTGGACTCACATGTATGTGACAGCCTATGTGCTGGAAGTGTTAGCCTGCTTTTCAGGTGCTTGGGAGTTGGAGTGTGCGGGTTGATGTTGGAACCAACTCTGCTGCCCCTGAGCTGGAACAGTGAAGACCCTCAGCTGTCCTTGTGAGCCATAAGTCATGGATGTCTTTGCCTTCTTGATGTGGCCAGATCCTTTTTTTGTGGGGGGAGGTACCTGGAATCAGACTTAGGACCTTGTACTTGCCAGACAGGCACTTGTGCCACTGAGCTATATCCCTGGCCTCCTCCTTTTTTTTTTGAGACATGGTCTTACTAAGTAGTTCAGGCTGGCCTTGAGCTCACTATGTAGTCTAGACTGGCCTTGAACTCTGGCGATCCTCCAGCCTCTGCCTCCTAAGTGCTGGGATTATAGGTGTGCACCACCATGCCCTGCGGGGCGTGGGCAGATCTTGATTTAAGGTACCCGAAATCCTGTCATCCTGGACCCAGCCTGCTTGCCCTCTTTCCATCTGCTTTATTCTGTGTAGCTGGCCGTGCACTCCCTTCAGAAATGTGCATCAGGACATTAAGACTTTACATTTCAAGGAAGAGCTAGTTTCATTGTCAGGCCTACAGGACCCGCAGCCTGATTCTCCTCCCTCTGAGTCTCCTTGGCCACTACTTTCCCTGGCTCTCCACTTTTAGTCACCAACTCCTTTCTGCACCTTGCATGGATCGAGCCATTTCTTCCCTCTGCACTAGCGGTGACCTCTGGGTTGATCATTATACCTTGGCCTGAACATCTCCTCCCAGAGCAGCCTTCCCCACCTACCCCTCCTCGAACTCTCTCCTGTCCCTGTTGCTTCCCTGACATCATCATTGGATGCTGTTTATGTGTTCACTCACCTGTTGTCTGTTCTATGCTGGAAAGAGGTGTTACAAGAGTGGAGTGCGACCTTAGTCATTGGTGTGTTTTCAGTGCTTGGGCCAGAGCCTGGCACAGGCTGGGCAGTCAGTAAGACCCAAAAGCTGTGTTCCAGCTGCTGGGATAGCTACTTACAGTGTGCAGACAACCTTCTTCTTGAATGGAAAGTGGTCAGCTCAGGCTCTGGCCTGTCATGAGTGCCCAGTGCTTTTGGCCTCTCCACTCCCTGTCAGGAGCTACACAGGAGGGAAGAGGAGACTGCACTGTGTACAAGCGAGCTGTTGGAGTTCTGTTCATGTCAGGCAAAGGTGATAGTAACTCACTTTGCTGAGGCTGGAGTATAGAGGACAGTGGGGACAGAAGAGCTCTCTTGGGAAAGGGAACTTCTGGGCAGCTTGTGAGGCTTAATTGTGCCCTTCTGTCAGTCTAGGCTCAGAGATAACTGGCAGCATGTCAGCATGGCAGGGCATCAGTGTGGTGTGGCGTGTTCCTGAAGGTAGGAAGGCCCTTGGGTAGGTTTCTCCCAAGGGTCTGTCAGCTCCTTGGGATGCTGTTGAAGTAGGCATGTGGTAGGATCGGCTGAGCCAAGGACAGAAGAGTGTAAGATCGCTGGACAAGAGCTCTCGCTGGCAGTGGGGTGGGTACCACACCTAGGCTCCCAGGGTGATGGGCTTTTGTTCAAGTTCCTCGCTTACTGTGAAAGAGTTAGGTCCTATGGGGAATGTGTGATCCCCAGGAGAGTGAATTGCAATGAGGTGTCTGAGATCCACAGTGGTATCTCTGAGCTTAATGTCTCTTAAATTAAAGCCATCTCTAATTCTGCTGCTCCTCCAAGATACTTTCCACACGCGTGCGCAGAACCCTTTTTAACTTCAAGAAAATTGGGTTTCACCTCCCTTGGTAGGTGTGGAGGGGTTCATGGTTCATGGCTTAGGAATTGGTGCTGCCATTATTTCCCCCCATTTCACTGTCAGAGCCACGGCATGTGGTAGAGGGCAACGGTCCCATTGTATAGACGAAGGCTCGGAGAGGCCAGGGCGCCCAGCTCCTCTGACTCTGTGTCCCTTGCTCTGGCCTTCTCAGCCCAGATGGAAAAGCACTTGTGCACACCACCCCCGTGGTGGGGTTTCAGGGCTGTATTTTTCTCCAATCCATATTAGAGAATAAATCTTTCAGGGGTTAGAACATCAAAAAGATTCAGTAATATATGTTTTAAAGACTTGGGTGGGGATGAGGGATCTGGACTCATCCTCAGTCTTAGTCCAGCAGTGAAGAGGAGGGCTGAAAAATGCTGGGACCCTAGCTTGGCCATTTATAGTCCTCGGGTGACTGCTAGGATTAACAGCGTATTGTCTCCGGGTCTTTTGTTGCCGTTGTTAATGAAGGGCCGCTCTTGTGCTGCAACTTGTGGACTTGTCGCCTGCCCTCGTCTCTCCTCTGCTGCGCCCACTGTACGAGCGCTGCTTACTGCACAGCCAGTGGCTCGTGGCTTGGGCCTCCCTGCCTGGGCTGACAAGAGCTGCATCTTGGAGTGTGATGCAGGTCGCTCTCTTGGGAGGGAGCATCATTTCTCGTGCGTCTGTGCTCAGAGGTGGCCGGAGCTGTGCTCCTGCAGGCACTGCTGTCCGAGTGTGCCCTCCCGTTCTCCCACACTGTCTGAGGCGCTGCCTTTGGACTTGTGGATGGAGCAGGATTCCTATGTGTGGCCCAGTGTGGTTTTCAATCAGAAGCACTCTTGAGTATCTGCACACAGGTCCAGATGGTACAAGTAGAGATACCAGTGGGTGTGGGTGGGGGAACTGGACATAGACCTCGGCTGCCAGAAGAAACTTGTATTGCTCTAATGCAAAGCAAACAAAAGCTGCTTGTGGTTTTCTTTGCCCTTTTTATGAGAGTCGGTATAGGATGCATGATGTTAAATTGTGGTAATTATATATGTGTGTCTTATGATACTGAAGCATATTTCAGGGAGGTGAGGGAGGGGATCTGATTTCATCACTGGAATGTCTTTAGCTCTAGTGTCTGCCAGGCCACAGGACCCTATTCCTCTGTGCCCACCTGGTGATAGCTGCCTTTTATCCCTCTTCTTGATCAAAGGGCACATGCCGTGACTGGAAGAGGCTCCTGGCCAGCACTTTATCCTCTACCACTAAGTGATACTGGGCTGATGCTTCTTTTTTTTCCTTTAATTTTATTCTCAGGATTTTTGTTCTCTCTCTCTTTTTTTATTTTAAAGATAAGAGAATATAAACTCGAATAGCACAAAAACAATAAGGAAATACACAAATTATGGGGAAGATAGTAGGGGGATTGACCATGAATGCTGTTTTACCTAATATCATCTTCATATTTGTTACTTAGTAATCTCAAAAACAATGAAGGAGATACACAATTATACAGAAGATAGTAGGGGATTAACAATGGCTGTCGTATTACATAATGTTGCCTTTGCATTTCTTACTCAGTTATAAGTCAGTGTAATGCATAAACGATAAAGGAAACAGAATTATAGAGCAGATATTGGGGAATTAAAAATGGATGCTGTATTACAAAATGATGTCTTCATTATTGTTACTCAGTTATGCAAATGATGGCACGTTCAATTAATCAAACAGTTGGGCTGATGCTTCTTCAGAGCTTGTCTGTCCGGTAGGAGGCTGGCCCCAGGACTGAGGGTGCCTCTCTGTAAGTGCAAGCTCTTCTGTTGTGCTTTCTACCTTACTGCTCTCTGTCTGCCTGATCTCCTTCCAAGCCTGGGTGCCTTTTGCTGTCTTGGAGACTCAAGGTGAGCTTTGTCTACAACACTTTCTCTTAGTGCTGGACAGTGGGTGACTTTGGTTTGGGTGACAGAACAAGAGTCGCAGCACATCAGAGACACAGCCTCAGGTTTAAATTAATGCAGAATATTTGAGCAGGCACCAACAGGAAAGAAAAATGGAAGCAGATAGTCATATTTCATTCTGTTGGGGTACATTTTTCTTCTCATGGGGCTTGCCCTTGAGAACAAAACATATCAAATGTTAAATCAAAGAATATTTTTATAGTCATGCTAGGAATAGAAAATAATGCAAAGACTTTGCCTTCTTGAGGCAAATATTTTGCTGGAAGGTTATAATCAAAGTCAGAAGGAAATTGTAGTCACAGCTTTTGGTAAAGCTGTAATCATTTAAAATTAATTGCTTTTAAACTTTTCACTGAGCATCTCCTTTGTTTTCTACAGCATGTTGCTAGGACTTTTCTTCAAAATCACCCCACTCAGGTTAGAGTAAAATTAGGGCAGGCATCCCAGGAACAGCCCATCCATTCACCCTTAAGACATGTTCCCCTCTCTGTCATTCTTTTTTTCGACTGAGCCAGGCTGGGACCAGCACCTCTTGCTTTAGAGCACGATTCTGTACCCATTCTCATGGGTAAAGGCTTGGGTGTCATGCAGAAGCAGATGGGACCTGTAGTGCTGGCACCAGGCTCTTTGAAGGCCCTGGTGAGGGTGCAGCCTTGGGGCAGGGCAGGGGGCAGGACCCCTTGTAGGTCCAGGCTTGATTGGGATACCTGTATCACCATGCCATGCCGCACTGCTGGCTCCACATCTCCACAGTGCAGGAAGCATCCAGGGTAGAGATGACGTCTGAGTCATTTCTAGCTCAAGGGGCCTGGCAGATAGTAGATAGTTGGTCATTTTTTGGCACAGTTTTATTCAGACACAGTTCACATATCATAAAGTTCACCCATTTCAGTGTAAGCTCAGCGGTTTTCAGGATATTCATAGAATTATGTTGCCATCAACACACTCTCCAGTTTAGAACACATTCATCACCCTATAAAAGAAGCTTGTACCCACTCCCAGACGTTTTCCACCCCCATCCCAGGCCTGGGCAGCCTCTGATCTACTTAATAACTCTCTAGATGGCATCTCCTGGATATGTCATGTGAATGCAGTCATAGGCTATGTGACCATTTGTGTCTGGCTTTTTTCATTTAGCAAGTGGTTTTTAAGGTTCATCCACCAAGGTTCATCCACCTTATAGCACGAACCTACCCTTCATTCCTTTTTAAAAGAAAACCCATGTTCTAACAGTGGTAAAATACATATAAAATATACAATCTAGCATTTTAAGGTGCAGTGGCATGTGCCCTTCCAGTTGCTCCTTTTTGTTACGTATCTGTCTCCATGGGGACACTGGATTCAAAGCCCCATGTTTTGGGAGCTTTTGGGAGCCCATCTAGTGGGAGAGAATCTGCGGCGCTGCTCTTTGGGGCTCTTATCCACATGCTCATCCAGCTTCTTAGGATATGAGGCAGATAGGCAGCCATGCCTGTCTTTGAGGGGTACGCCATCCCTGGGAGGGAGGAAGAAGTGGGGGCAGCTTCAGCAGCCAGCTCCAAGAAGATGTAGAGTTGTTAGGATTTGATCAGGAGAGACACAGAGATGTGGTGCTTGCCCGGGGCAGGCAGGAAGGGTGTCCTGTCCTGTGGCTAAGCCATGAAGGGTGACCTGGAGCTTTTGGGCTGAGCAGACACAGGGAACAGCCTCAAAACAGTCCTGGGCAAGTGCAAGCATGGCTCTGGCCCTGGCATATGGAGACCTGGCACAGTGAAGTGCCGAGGCTGGACCAGCAAGGCCATGGGCTACTCAGAGGAGGCTTCTGGGAGAAGGGCCTAAAGGATGGTGGAAGCCTGGCTATTCCAGCCAGAGGGCTCAACATGCAAACACAGTGATGAGGGCTTGGAGCAGTGAGCAGGGTGGGACCAGTGCTCTAGGGCCTGGAGGCCCCTGTGTGTGTGAGGGGTTAACTGGGAGACTGAGTCAGAGGAGAGCTGTGGCAGGTGGTCTTGGGGCTAGGGATTGCTCCCTGCTCCAACTGCAGCTTTCTATGTAGCTGGAGGAGGGGGCACAAGAGGAGTCTTCTACATTTCGCCACTCAGGAGAACGATACTAGAGAGATAAGCAGCTTTCTACTGGCCACACCGTGAGCCTGTGCCAGCTTGGTCCTGGCTTTGCCCAGGTCTGACTGTCAGGCCTTAGACCGTAGGTCATCTGGAGAAAACTACGACTCCCTGGGAGAGCAGTTTATACACACAGTGAGTCAGCTGCCATAAGGAGAGAACTCCCTGCCATTCTTCCCTGGATTATTTCAGTTTTGTTTTTTGTTAATTGGGTCTTTCATTTTCTTGTGCTGTGCGATTAGGCTCCTGCTGCTTTGAAGTGCCCTTTGTTGGGTGGGTAGGGAGGACTTAGTTAATGTGGGTGATCCTCTCTTGGCAGGAGAAAAAACAACTTTTGCTGTTGAGAGAGAAGTTGACTTTCTCTCCGTATCTCTTGTGATGATGACTCTCTTGTCTTGGGGCCTTCAGGAAGACTAAAATAATTTCCTTTGTCTCTAACCTACTTCCCGAGGATATTTATTTGGTGACATGCACAGGTGCTACCTAAAGATAAACCTGACTTTTTTTCTTTTAAAATTAGCGCTTGAAGTTTGTTAACATTGCCCTGCTTGGCCCCAGGAACCTGCCTTGCCTGGCCATGTGGCTCTGCCTTTACTATAGATTTACTTGGGTCACTTAAAGCCCTGGGAGGGTCCATGGTTTATCTTTGGTCATCGGACACTGGGACTCAGCCTTCCTAGTTACAATGCAGTGGGATACTTAGAAACACTTGCTGTATTTGTGGTCATTTCTGGGTCCATTTGCTTTAAATCTCAAAGACCCTCATGTGCACATTCCCAGCATTGTGTTCTCCAGAATGATGACTCTAGGCACCGGAGAGGTGGTCTGCAGTGTCTGCTCTAGAGAAAAAGACTATGGCAGCCAGACTCATTTTTTCCGTACTTGCTGCCTGGTGCCCAGAGACAGCCAGACCAGGACAGACTGAAAAGGGAAGCCCCAGCATGTCAGCTAGTGCAGCCCTGTTCACCCTTGGCATTCAGCACTGCAGTGAGAGGGAAGAGGACAGTGCTTTAAAAAATCTCTGTGGGGGCTCGATCAGCACTTGAACTTTCTGTCACGATGGGCAAGTTCTGTCACTGCATGGCCCAGGAGGGTAGCCCTGAGCCTCATGTGGTCACTTGGGTGCTTGCATGGCAGCTGGTGCAACTGAGGAGCTGACATTTTAGCTCTTTGTAACTAGTTTGAGTTTGAGTAGGGACCTGCCTCTAGCCTTTGGTTTTGGTATCTGGTAGCACAGGGCTGCAGGACTGAGGGGTGGGCTGGATTCCACCTTCTACTATCCACTGGATTTGCGTTCCCCTGCTCATCTTCCCCTTTTTCTGAATGAGTGACACCTCATTCCCCCAGGACGTGGTCCCTGCTGTGGTCCTCAGAGTGTTCTTACCCACGCATAAGTGGCCAGCCATCCCCGTCCCTTCTATTTGTTCCCAACCCAGTCCCATCATCACAGCCGCTCCCTTCCATGAGTGTGGCATTCATTCTCTCACACAGTCCCCCTTTTTATACGCACCTTCACTCCATAACCAAGAACTCTTTCTAAAATTTTTTTTTTTTTGCAGTCGAACTCAGAATCTTGCACTTACTAGGCAGGTGTTTGTTCTGCTGAGTTATATCCCTGGCCCACTCTTTCTAAATTGATGAGATAATTATTTTACTTCTTTGCTGTAAAGGCTGTACTGCTTGACATGGCTGATGAGGCCCTTCTTGATAGGTCAGAGCCTGTCTTTATCTGTCTGTCTGTCTGTTTGTCTGTTTGTGCTTCACAGATAGGCCATACTCTCTCAGGCTGCATGTTCTGGTTTCATGTACTTTCTGGGAAGCCTGATCATCAGCTCTCCCCAGGCTAGATATAGTGACCTTCACTTGAGAGCCTGCTACATCCCACACAGCCCTAGGATTTCATTTTCTCTCCATCTTATGTCATTATCAATTTATTGGATTATATTCTCTATTGGACTTGATCCCTTTGGGAGGAGGGTCCTGTTATCATTCAACTGTGTTTTTAAGAGCTTGACATGGAAGGAGTGCCTGATACATGCTTGTATGCATGCTTGTATTGATTGATTGAATGAGTGAATGAATGAATGAATGAAGAGGTCATTTCCCACTGCCTACACCAATTATCACCCTCACATGGTGCTTCAAACAACTGGCTGACCAGAGTTCAGCAGTGGAGGAAGCCTGCCTTGAGGTTAGACTAGTTAATCTTTCAATGGAAATTCAATCCTCATATTTCATTTTCAGGCCACTTTGTGTAGCAAAGTAGTTTAACTCAGAGCAGATTTCTACTGTGCTGATGGTTAATTTCATGGCCCATGGAGGGTCAGCACACTAATGCCAGGAACACAGTGACCCCGATGCAGCTCACCGCACACGGTGTGGCCTGGTGGCCCTGTTGTTTTAGAGAAGTGGTCCTCATACATCCTTCAACAGGGTGATTTTGAGTTAACAGGGCTGACCCTTTCAAGAACATTTTGAAAAGCTATAACGTAGATCCCTCCCAGGCCGTATATTTTCCTTTCTCCACGCAGTTCAAAGGGGCTGAATTGTCTTGTAGGCTCTTGCCGGCAGTCTTCAGCTTGACCCTGGTTGTTTAAATCTGCCGGAGGAAATTTGAACAAACTTGTACTTTGGTAATTCTCCTACCTCTGTGAACCTTTAACCTTAGGGTTTCTTTCAGAGCCAGGGGCTGCACTGTCACCAGTTGTCCCTGCTGGGACTTTCAAAGGGCATTGTCTAGTGTGTCTGTTTTCACTTTGCTACTGGAGTTCTTTTGAGGAAGGCTATTAATTCAGACCTGATTCTGAGACAGGACGAGGACTTTTAAACTTGCCCCTGAGCTTGAGGATGGGGAAATGAGTGTAATGCAACCCTGTGGCCAGTGCCAGCGATTGCTCTGCAAAGAGTTGGAAGGTAAAGCCATGGAGGTGAAGGGGAGGAGGCTTCCAAAGCCAACCAGGGGTGCACTGCCAGCACAAGGCCTCTGCTTTGCTGTGGCTCATGGCAGGCTGGCAGAGGAGATTGCTGGCTCTGATCACCAAGATCTGGTCCAGACAGAATTCTTGCAGTGCCAGCTTGTTAGGTACCTGGCAGGGCAGAAGTGAACTTGGGGTCCCACAAACCATGGCAACATGCTTCCATGGGAGGAAGCTTCTTGGGGAGAGAGGAAGCTCCCTAAGGTAGTGGGACAGAGATTCAGCATTGCCTCTGTTCTGGTGCTTGGTCCAAGACTTTGCAAGTGAGTGTCTCCCTGCAGACCCAGACTTTCATGCATCTCTACCCACCGGCTGACTGGTCTCACACTTTAGTGCCTGTGTATTTTCTCATAGGAAGTCCAAAGATACCCATGAATGTGGCATGTCACTGTCACAGGACCTCTGGAGCTTTGGGCCATTGTCATGGGTGTGTAGTATTTGAGACTGGGCCACAGTAGAGGGCCCTGGTACCTCTCCAGGGAGCTCTTCGCTGTTCTTGTTTTGTTTTGTTGTGGGTTGTTTTTTTTTTTTTGACAGGATCTTGCTGTGTGATTCAGCCTGGCCTTGAACTCACTGTGTATCCCAGGCTGTCCCCAAACTCATAGAAATCCTCCTGTCTCAGCCTCCCAAATGCTGAGATTATAGACATGCACCATCATGCCTGGCTAGCTCCTTGCTGTTGTATATCACACCCTTGGCAACACCTTGGGGGCAGTGTGAGCACCTGGCCTGGTTCCTTGGTTTTCTTTATTTGTTTTCCCATGATTCTTTGTGTCATAAAGGTTTGGCAAGGTGACCTTATGCCTTGAGCCAAACAATGTAGAAGGAAAGTGGATCGTCACTTGGATTCATCCCTAACAAGCCCCAAGCAACCCACTGCCTGCCAAGGGTCAGTTGTCCCACAGCCAGTGTGGCAGAAGTGGCTTCTGCTCACATGTAGGTGACCTGACATTGCAGTAGTTGCAGCAGTAAACAGAGATATATAGAATTGTAAATTGTGGTCAGTGATAAGAAGGATATTATAAGATGCTTAGGGTGGAGGCTGGGGAAAGCCTTTTTGAGGCAGTAGAGTAGTTTACATCTGAAAGAGGAAGGGGGGCTGGGCACTGGAGAGTGGGGGTGCCTGGCCACTGGAAAGACGGGGTGCTTCAGACCAGAGTAACACACAGTCCTGGGGCAAGAGGTGCTGTGTGGCTGGACGGCAGGAGGAGACCTGGTGTGAGAGGGTTGAAGGTGTCTGTACAGATGTGTGTGTGGACCATCTGGGCCTCTCCATCCTGGTTTTGTCAGAGGACAGGCAATGGCGTGTCTTGTTCTGGTATGAGAACAGAGAGGGGAGATGTGACTGGCCTCAGCATGGCCTGTCTTGTTCTGGTATGAGGACAGAGAGAGGAGAGGTGTGTGCTCCATCCTAAGTCTTGCCTGTTCCTATGACTGTGACCGCATCTTTTCCCAGGGTAAGGGGATGGGTCAGAGTAAAAGTAGGCTTGGCAGGCAATTCTGGCAAAGTGAATTAGACATTCCTCGCCACTCTGCAACTGTGTTTAGCCATTAACCATTGGCACATGGGCTGCCTTTGATTCACAAACCACATGAAGAGTAAGGAAACATTTCGGAGCCACTAAGAATTGGACACCAGTGGTGGTAAGTGAGATACCTAGTCACCGAGCTCATAAATAACAGAATGTTGCTGGCATCCGGGCCGCCTGTGGCTCTTCTCTTGGTCAAGCTCCTTTCCCTCCATGTCTCCTCTCAGTGTCCCCCTCCTCTCTTTCTAATGGGATGTCTAATTCCGGACTTGGAAACTTGTATCAGAGAAGCCCAGAGCCTCCCTCACCCCTGAGCCCTCTGCTCAGCAGGCATCAGATCCTGTGTATATTTTTTTCCTTTGATTTGTCTCAAATTCTTTAATAAAAATTGATATCCTTTAAGGCTCTGCTGGAGACACCATTTTGGCCTGTTGGGCCACAGGTTAGAGGAGAGAAGGTTCATGAGTCATCCCAGGGTGGAGGCTCTCAGGAAGGAGAGGAAGAGCTGTGCACAAGCTCCAGAGGATTCACACGAGTGACAACTGAGGGTGTCTCCTCCACCCCAAGATCAAATGGAATGTTTTCCTGGTGAAGATTACCTAGATAAAGATAGGTACTACTTACTCACTGTTGTAGGTTCATTAATCATCTCTAAAAGTTTTTAAAAGAACATCATAAGTTCCCATGACAACCAATAAAAATTTTTTTTTGGAGGAATGAGTTTTCCAGGAAAGATAAGAGTGGGTTAGGTTTGGTCTGGTTTCTTCTGCTGAATGCTCCCTTCTTCCTCTTATCTCAAAATCTATCTCTGAAGACTATCTGGGGACATTCTAGGGAGCGCTCTGGTAACAGATGTGTGTCATCCTCTTCCTGACACATCCTGGGCCGGGAGACAGCTGTACCATCACAAGCTGTCTGTGGGCGCTGACTCTGGAGCTGTTTGGTGCACAAGAGGGCAGTGTTTGCTTACAGTGCCGGCTCCCGGTGTGGGTCCACAGGTCAGCACAGTTAAAATGACCTCGGACTTGTTCAAGACAAAATGAACTGTAAGCCATGGCCTTGATGTCTTCTCTATGTGCGTTTAAGTGGCTGACCCCGCCAAAATGTTACTGCTCAGTTTTTTCTTTCTTAAAAAGAAAATATTGTTTCTTTCAACATTTATTTTTAATTTTTTTAATCAATGAAAATATGGTTTGCAGGCTCGTACCTACAATGGCAGAGGTTAAAAAGTGTTGCAGAAGCAAAACAACTGCTTTCTAATTAAAAACCAGATGGAAAGATTTTGTTTGAAGCAAGGGGTCAAATGTATTTCCTCTCCTGTTCACATCAGTGTAGAGATTATCTGACTTAATGTTTAAAGCATTTGAAGATGTGGACTTCAGTCACCAACTGCTCTATACTTAGTTTTCTTTTTCTGTAAGTTTATGGTTTTAGCTGAAAGCAAGGCATTTGCAGGAGGAAAAGAAGGTGAGCCTCGTGCTTCCCAGGGGTATGGTATCCTATCTGAAAAGGGCAGTGCCTACTTTTGAATAAGGATTTGCCTATTTTCAATTCTTCCATGATGTTTTCAAGCCATGGAGACTTTCCCGCTGTGGAGACCAGTTCTGGTTTATAGCTGTTGACCCACAAGATTACAGCCTCGACTGGACCTGGGATATGGATCTCATCCCCACCTTAGAGTGGCTGACTTCAGGTGCCTTTGGACATGACATCCAAGAGTGCAGCTGAAAACCACGCAGAGCAAGGCCCAGCACCCAGGATATGCCATAGGTGGTGGGGGTGTGGCCAGGCAGGAGGACTCCCACATCTGGGAGGAGAATCTCCTCCTGGCCTCTGGCCTGTTTGCGTCCCTGCGATGTAGTCAGTTGTCTTCCTTAGGTGGGTTTGTCAGGAGGGTGCCTGTAATGCTGCATGTAGTAGGGAGCAGTTATTGTGGCCACGATCTCTCGGGCTGCTGACCCAATAAGCACATGGGATGGTGGGGTCTTGGTGGACATGGAGGATAGAGGCACAGACTCCAGTTCTTGTCTGGAAATAAATGATTTCTTTGCAGGTTGTGTAGTGGCTTGCTTCATAGAGCCTGTCCATTGTGGGGCTCCATGCAGTGTGGCAGCAAAGTTTAGCAAAATCCAGGTGGGAAACTCCGGGCTGCCCCTCAGTCCTCTGATAGCCATCACGGAGAGGAATGTCCCAGGCTGAGCCCTCTGTGAAATCAGATGTTGTCTTCTAATCTTTTGTAATCCCAACATAAATCTTCCAAAGGGGATGTATCTATAAGATAGATGCCATGTAAGCTGTGGGGTAGATGAATACATGTGACATCCCAGTGGACTTTTAATTGATCTCTGGTTTTTAGCACAAACTTTTGAGTTTGACAGTGCCAGGCAATGCTTGCAGTAGGTGGCCTTCCTGTTTGCTTCCCCTGGAAGCTCCTGTCCTGGCTTTTGTGAGAAGGGCCTGGTAGGAAAGGGAGGCTCTGGAACTGCAGGCTCTCCACAGAGGCTCGCACCATATTTTTCTAGGAACATAATTTCTGAAAAATGCCAGAACTCTCAATTTCCAGAGGAGCCTTGTTTGTAAGGGGAGTGAAAAGTTGTTTCTGTGTGTGGATCCTGGGTTATTTTCCATCTTCGCCCCGTGAGGCAGGGTTGGCAAGCAGGGGAATGGGACAGATGTTCCTGGGTAGTAATTTCCAGTCAGACTCTTGAATGCCTTCTAGGTGCTGGGTCACCGTCAGCTCATAATAGAACAGAATTGAGTGAGAATTCCTGCAATGAGCGACGTGCAGGCGCTTGGAGAGATATGATGGTAGAGATAGAGTGCATTCTGTGAGAAAATATTTCCAGTGCTATCTGTAAAATTCAGATTGAATAACCATTCTGAAGTGCTCCCTTTTTAAAAGAGTTTCCCTCTACAAGCATTGCAGGCCAAGTAAATACCAATAATTTTTATTTCCCTTCCCCTTATCTCTCCCCTCACTGAAATGTTCCCACACAACCTATCTGGTCTTTTCAAGTGAACATCAAATGATTAGTGTCAGCTTCCAGTTTGAATCATGATCCGCATTTCAAAACACAAACTGCGTTTTCACTTTTTCATTTGGAGGTAATTATCAATATTTACCAATACTGAGGAAGAGTAAAAATGGAGCTCGGTGTCCCTGAATGAGGAGAGTGGCAGGATTGTGTGCAGCCATGTGCGGTAGGGCAGCCTGTCTAGGAGGCCTGGCCTGCCACATGGATGGCCCGGGTGCCCGGCTCCAGCCTCTCCGCGGCTGCTATGGGCAGGAAGAGAACTGCAGGGTGCGGTCATGCTCCCTCTTCTGGGGGCTCGTCTCTGTGGCGAGGCTGGGAAATCTGTTCCTGCTGCTCCTATCTGGAGTGCTGCCCTGGCCACCACTCTCAGGAGCCCTCCCCACTCCCTTCTGGGTCCTGGGGGGTCTGGATGCCCTGAGCTGAGACAGACGGTGGGGAGCCAGGGCTACGTGGAGGCCTGTGTGTACCTGAGATGTTGCCCAGGGCTGGCAAACAGATTGAGTGATACAGATCATGCCACCTTCTCTACATGGCAAAGACTTTAGATGCTGGTGACTCACGTCAGTGATGTTCCAGTGCGCTTGAAAGCAGGCATTCTTCTTTACCTGAGCAGGCGTTTCCTCCACCTTTGAGGACTTCAGGTTTCAGTTTTCTTTCCGGATCTTGGCGCCAGTGCCCAGCCCCCATTTGCAAACACCCTGTATATTTGCTTGTCCTGCCTCCTCCGTCGCAGTCCCAGTCCGGGAAGTGCAGGGGAGGCCCAGCCTCTGCTTGCAGAGCTTTCTAGAGCCAGGATGTGGCAGCGTGGTAACCTGGGCTCTGAGGTCACAGAGTCCAGCAGGATTTGGCCTCCTCTGCTGGCTTAGTGTGTGCCTGGGGGGGAGGGGGAGGCTGCTTTTCTAAACCCTACTGTCTCCTGCTGTTGGGGGGTTGACGGGTTGATAGCACCATTTGGAAGTGTGGCAGCTGCTGTGTGGTGCATGGAAGCTGCTGTGTGGTGCCACCCCCAAGGTTTGTCAGCCCTGTGCATCTATTCCTGAGGTCCCTGGGCAGTCAAATGCACTGCAGATAGCAGGAAGGAGCACGAAAATTATGCAAGAGCTATGTTTCAACGAAGGAAATGAAATTCTTGAATTTTTTTAAGGCAAAGAAGAGGAGGGGAAAAATAGATTCATTGTTTTCCTTGGCTGTTCAGCAGGATGCAGGACAAAGCGGGCCTCTCTCCTGTCTCATGTCATCATCGGCATTCTTTCTTTCTCTTTCTCTTCCATTTCTTCTCCTCCCCTCCCCTCCCCTTCCTCCTGCTCCTTCTCCTTCACCTTCACCTCCCACACCCCCTTCCTGCCAGTGCTGGAACAAACTCCCCTCTCTGTGAGGCTGTCCCAGCTCGAGCTAGGATGAAATCTCACGCCCTGAAGCTGCTGTAGTGCTGAGAACTCTTTTTCCGTGCCCTTCAGTTTCCTCTCCAGCATTTCCTGTTGCTTTCCATGTGAGGTGCCAGATGCTGCCCTGTGGCTAGCTTTGGCCTATGTGGAGTGCCATAGAGAGGTGCTGCAACGCGCCGTGCAGGAGCACAGGCATGTGCTGTCACAGTCCCTTGTCGTGCAGTCTGGGCAGTGGGTGGTGACAGGGTGACATCAGCATACACGGGTGTGCAGGAAACTGGGTATGGATGGAACAATGTCCAGGTTGGCTGGCCTGGGGCCCCAGGCTGCGTGGAGGCCAGCAGCTGCAAGGAGCTGGTCTCTGATAGGGCTGATGCAATTAAGCATTGTCATGTCCTTGCATGAGCCCTGCTAGTCTCGGAAAGCCCAGTTGAGAGGACATGGTCCTGCTTTGGGGAACTCGCCAGGCCTCTCAGAAGGAGAGAGGCACACATTTAGGCCTTGGTGTAGGGCCTGGTCTTTACTCTGTCCTTGTCTGGTTGCTTCAGGGTGTGTCAGTGACACCTGTAGCTGTGCTCAGTTAGTGGTAGGAAGCATTGGGGGGCAGCATGCTTGAACGCTGTCCTTGTGGCTAGCTTGAGATTGTGCTCCGCTCTGAACTTCAGTGTTGCTGTTTTCACAGTGGAGAGAATAACCTTGTAAATATTTTGTGATACTGTCATAAAATAAGCTACACAGAGTGCTTACTTCAGTGCATAGCACATATGAAGTACTCAGTAAATGGCGCTAGCTATTGTAATCATAATTAAATATAATTAAACTTTAATCCTTGTTGGTCTGCTTGTATGAAAATAAACCATTTGTGAGGAATCTCAATTTCCCAGGTTTGGGTTGGGAAGGCATGGTGGATAATTGTGTCCAATACCATATGTGATATATGGTTTTCGTTTCCACTTTTGGATTGGTGGTACTTGAGTTAGGGAGACACTGAATTATCACACTGAAGTTAGACTGAGGTTTAAGTGCTTAATTATGTTGGTCTGGTCATGACATCGTGAGTGCAATCAGAGTCAAGAAGAGGAAGGCCACAGGGGGAGCAGCAGATGTGACGGGAAGGACACAAACCAGAGGGGAAGTATCCCTGGTGTATCAGAAAGCAGCATGTTCTGTCTGTGGGAGAGGACCCATCTGTGGGAAATATTGGCTTATTTTGTGTTTGGAAAATGGTAGGTGCCAATCATTGTTAAATGTAGGTGTACCTCAGAATATATGATGAAAAGAACTTTTCTTGAAACGTTAGTTTTTTTTTTTGTACCGGGAATTGAACTCAGGACCTTGCACTTACCAGGCAGTGGCTGTGACATTAGTATTAAACAAGAAAAAAAACTGTTAACCAAACAGCACAGAACAGCATAAAGGTAAACAGAGATAATTGGAAAAGCTTGAGGTTTACAGCCTGAGAAAGTGAGTTTGAATCGTGGCTTCAGTGTTTGTTAGCTGTGTGATCTGGGGCAGATGACTTTTTTGGGTCTCAAGTTTCTGGTCTGCAAAATCAGGAAGGACTGTTTTGAGGATTAGAAGAAATATATCTGATACATGATAAATTTTTAATAAACATAGTTACAGTTATTATCGCTACTTTTACTACTGATAATAAAGGCTCTCAGTCTCTTGTGATTTTACGTTGCCAGCTAGAAATATGAGCTTTCCTGAAATGCTACAATTTTTTTCTGCAATATAAATGGCCATACCGGATCATTGATTCAGGCACCATAAAGAATTTTATATGGCCACATTTTGGAAATCTTTTTGTTGATGTTGTTGTTACTGATTCATTATTTTCAAACCAGGTCCCCCAAAAGCCCTTACTAGCTTAATACTGTAGAGCCTGGGCAAAGCCTATGTTTAGGCCTGGTCGAAAAGGGAAAAATTCAGAAAATGTTACATTTTTTTAAAAGATGTGTTGGGGGTGCCCTCCTTTCAATTAGAGAAATAGTTTTTCCTTCTTTGATTTACTGTTGATTTTTTGGGGCAGGCACATTTCCAAATTCATCAAATATAAATGATCTATTTTTAACTTTTAATGCTATTAATTAAACATTAGATCTTTGTAGAAGTTTTTAAAAGATTTGATTGTCTCTGAAGTTTCTGGAATCATCACATTTGCAGCTGAACCAGAAATACACTGGGTGGGGATGGTAAGGAGATTCTTAGGTCTGGTAAGGAGCTCCGTCTCAGGAGTTCATCAGACTTTAAAGAGTCGTCCACATTCTTTCATTTTGCAGCGGCACTGATCGCTTAAACTAAGTAAGAAGTTGATGTGAATTAAAAAAAAATCAAGATACTCAGTTTTGTCATATTTGTGTTAGAGGAGCAACTCAAGTTTGTTTATAAATGAGAAAATTGATTTGCAGAGAATATTGATTTGAGTGAAGAGTACCAGATGGGAGATAACACGTATCTATCGCATTTAGAGTTTGACTGGAGAAATCATAGCCCTACCTGATGGACAGACATTCTTTATGCAGATGTGTACACCATCTGGCTCCCAAAAAAGTGTCACTGAGACAAACCCTGGACTGCAAGCTGTATTTGAGTTTGGGGTTAGTTTATGTGTACACAGATCCATGTGTAGAGACACACAGCAAAATGTTACATTGTTGTCAGTGCAAGCACAGCAAACAGAACAGCTCAGAGTCAGTTATAGAGTAAAAATGCATGGACTAAATATTTTTTAGTGAAGATTTTGTTGTTTTAGAACCAGAACTTTTTAATTGTCTCAAAACATGTCCTTTGGGTGACTTTGAAATATAAAAATCATCTTATTTTCCTATAAAATGAAACATTTAAATACCTTTTTTCTCTCATGAATATTCCCAGCATAAAAAGTGAAACTGGAAGTAGTTGTGACAAGGAACATGTATTTGGGGAGCTGAGGAGGAACGCTGGAAGATGGAGCTCCTGAGACCCTGGAGAAGTGGGTAACACCCAGATGTAGCACCCTCTGGGTGTTTCCTAAGCTGTAACCTCGTTTTGCTGCCATTCTGCTGAGACTCAGATGTAGTTTGAAAGGAACATTTTTAAAATCAAACTTTCTGAAGGTAGGTTCTCTTTTAGGGCAGGCAAACCAGTAGAAATAGTATGTAAAATACAATGACAGAATGGCACTTTTTTTTTTCTCTTAAACTTATTTACTGTTTGATGTTTTGAAAATTCACACTGAACCTTTACAATGGGGCATTTATTATTCCAGAAGCCCAGAACCCTTCGTGAATTTAGATTGATTTACTGTTCTTTTCCTGTATTGTCTGTCAAAACCTTGTTACTTACCACAGACCAAAAACTGCTTCTCATTGTTTTCTGTCCCTTATTCCATTAATCTCCAAATCCTTGTTGTTGTTATTGTAATTGTTATTTTATTGTAGCAGTTATTGTTATTACTGTTATTGAACAAGCTTTAGATGTTTGGTTTGAAAAGCTCCAATGAAGTATTTTGATTATGGCGATTAGTACCAGTGTGTAGCTAAGCAGTAAAACCATGCTGGGATTTTAGATAGATTTCTGGGCATATTTACTGTGACCCCAGAGAGCCAGGTATTTGTTTTTACATGCCAGATAGGGAAATCACTGCTTTAATTCTCACTTCTGTTAAAATGTAAATTAGTCCTTGAAACTTAGTTTCTTGAACCATCGGACTGCATTGCACTGATTGTTGGCTCTGATTTTACCGAAAGCAGGCTGTCTGCTTCCCCAGTGCCACTTCCCAAGGTGGACAAAACATGTTCTGTGCGCTAGAAACGTGAGCTGCTGGCTGCATGGGGGAGGAAGGGAGAGAGGAAGCTGTTTGCAAAACTACTTAAAATAAATTTGAGGGGTCAAACATAGAACACAGTTGCAAAAGAGAAAGGAAAAAGCGCCTTAGGTCAGTTCAGCTAGAATAGCACAGGCATTCACACTGGCCAGAGAGTTGTGTATTTCTTGCTAATCAGATACAATCGGGGTAGATAATATTTGAGTATCTGAGGCCAGATCTCCCTGCCTCTGTATCAGGGAAATTAACCTACAGGGGCATGTTTAAAAGTTTGACTTGGGAGAACAGATACCATTTGGAAGAGGGATGGCAAGCTGTGTTTTTCTCATTGTCCGGAGGCTGCTCTGAGTCTTAGCTCTGCAACTTGCCGCTTGTCCATCGGAGACTAGGCAAGCGATGGCTTGGGCGGCAGACGGGCTTGCGTTAGCATTTCATTTCACAGCGATCGGTACTTTTAAATTAAACATGCAAAGTTATCTTGGTGAGCCATTGAATGGGAGGTTGCTGGATTATTGAATTTGGCCCACAATTTAGCCAGTTCAGCAGGGATTTTGGTGGTCTGAAGCAATTAATATGCAAGTACCTTTGAGTCAGCAAGGTAGGTGACTACTGTCTTATCAGAGTTAAAAAAAATTCCTTTCTAAAGATTCGTACTTTTTTGATGGTGGATAAAAACCCATTGTTTAAAATTCACATTTGAGAGTAGCCACTTCAAATTGCCAGGTTTAACCACCAAAACATACAAGAGGGAATAATTGCTTTAAATTTTTTTTTTTTTTATTACTTGCTTGATACTTAGCAAGAGGAGATTACAGGTCCTCAGCTGTTGTTGTTTTTCATTTTTGTTCATAACAGCTTGGGTAGAAACGAGTTTTAAAATTGTTCAAAAAAAATCATTCACTGAACAGATCAAAGCATGTGAAGCTGTTTTTGTCCCATCAGATTGAGTACTTAGGCAAAACTGAAAAGGTCTTGGGTATACCGCTGGGCCTGAGGGTGCCCTGTAAATTGAGATGTGCTCCCCAGGATAACCTTGTGAGTTCCTGACCATCAAGGTCTGGCAGGGGAAGGCTGTGCACCTGTTTTGTCCTAAACTGGAAGCAGTCAGAGATGATACAGATTTTCACTGTATGACACTTGGCTTAGCACACAGTGGCTATGCTGCAGGCTAGGGGAGACGGGGCTGCTTGTCTTTAATACTGGGAAAATGAGGAAGACACAGCACAGTACCGTGGGGATGTGGCTTCCTCCACTGAGCTGAGCGTGAGGCCCTGCCCTGGCCAACCTAGTCCTAGCATCCCTGGCAACCACTGCGCCACTATGACCTGGGGATTGTTACTTGACTCCAGAAAAGAGGAACTCCTCGGTGCGATAGGAAAGCTTAGTCTTTGAAAATCAGATATAACTTTGAAATGAAAAATGTAAAGATATAGAGCTCCTGGAGTGATACAGCCCTTTATTTCCTATGTTGTGGAAAGCTTTTTCCTTCTAAAAGCTTTGGTTTGACCTTCTGCTTAATTCCAGGAATTTGGACCTCAGTAACTTGAGAGAGGATCTCTTCCGAGCAGCAGCTACCTTTTCCTTGGGGCTTGCTCATCCCTTAAAAGCATATAGCCTGGGTGGTGGCCCACACCGAGCCAGCTCAGAGCTAGCCTGGGCAACTTAGTAAGATGATGTCTCAAGATAAAAATTAAAAAGGGCTGAGGACATAGCTCAATGTGAAGGGCCTGGGTTTAATTCCTAATTCTGATAGAGGAAACAAACAAAGTAACTGTGTAGCCTTGACTGCTTCTGGGTGCACTTTAGGACGTGGCCTGGGAATGCACAGTGGACTGACCATGTCCTTTGGCAGGTGACATGGGGACTCAGCCTGATCGTGAGTGGGTGTGTGGCTGGCTCCCTGGTAAAGGGCCTCCAAGATTTCCTGTGGGGCTGTTCCTCTGCATCCAATGCAACAGCCTTTTTATTTCAGATGAAGGATAACATACTTGGGAGAATAACTGTCATTGTTCTCATTCCCATTCTTTGTGTGTGTGTGTGTGTGTGTGTGTGTGTGTGTGTGGAGAGCTCGCTGAGTTTGTCTGTTTGTTTTCTGTCCTCCCATCAGGACCTGCAGCCCATGCCGACATTCTTCTCCACAGATCACATGCGCCTGGCACTTGGTGGACATTCTGAGCATTGTTTTGTGTTTTCAGCCCTGGTCCTTGGTTCTCAAGGGACACTGCCAGCCTCCACTCTGACTCCAGAGTTGGGAGAAACCAAAACCAAAACCAAAACTGAAAAGAAGCCTTGCTATACAATGGCAGTAGAACTTGGCAGTGGCTGGTGGAGATGGTGATAAGGACTGGTGCAGTGCTCCTCTGCTGAGGGTATTTCTTGTGGCCATGGTGGGGGTGAACTTCTTACTTAGGCTGCACTTCTACTTCAGAGATGTCCCAAGCAACGAGAAAGGAAGCAGGTGGTGCAGGCCTAGTGTTGTTTAATCAGGATTGTTTTGTTTTGCTTTTCTTAGCAGGAAGAGGTGCCCTGATGAAGCTCATGGACAGCAGCAAGGATAATAAAGCTCTGCGTTTACCTGTTACTGTACGTTTTCTTGCTAACTCCCTTCCCAGCCCTGGAAGGAGTTTGGATTTTGTTTTTTAAGTGAATGAACAAAGGTGACTCAGATAGGTTAGATAACTCCGCTCTGTGGCAGAAGGGTGGCCCGTTGAACATGAAAAATAAATATAGTTACGTTTTGATGTGCTGATGTACATGCATGGTAGAAAACTCAAATAATGATGAAGGGCTTAAAAGAAGGGGCCAGCTTCAGCCTGCCTCTGTGGCTTAGCCTGCAGCTCTCCCTGAAGCACAGGTACAGGCTATGTGGCAGCTCGTGGAGGTGGAGCCACGTCTGTATCCGGCAGCCTCGCCCCAGGGTCGGTGCTATGTCGAGCTCTGCTATGTGCCAGGCCTTGGCTCCTCACTCTTATACCGGTGTCTGTGCATCGCAGGCTTAGTTCCTGGACACAGAGCACCCTGCAACCTGGGCCCTCATGTCCAGGCTTTGCAAACACCACTGACCCTGCCTTCTCAGTTGGCACCAGCACCACCCCTGCCCATTGAGGCCAGAGGGCTTCCCCAGCCCTACTGTAGCAGAGACCGGATGAAGGCTGCTGCTTCCAGCTGGCTGCCCAAGCAGGGCTGCTGTGGGGATAGGTGAGGCTGCCATAGAGAAGCAGCAGGAAGACTTTGCTTTCCGGTTTCAGATGCCATCTCACTGTGTTGCCCAGGCTGGCTTTGAATTTCTGCGTTTATATGAACCTCCTGTCTCAGCCTTGCAAAGTCCTCAGATGACAAGTGTGTGCTCCCACCCCTGTCTTCAGTCTCCTCTTCTTTGTGCTCTGTAATCTCGTTTTTCATTGGAACCCCACTGACCCAGATTTGAATTCTAGTTTCACCACTTTAGTACACCAGTGAGTTTAGGTAACTTACATGACCTTTCTGATCTTTAGACTTCTCTAGTGAGAATTGGTACTAATACCTGTTAAATGTGCCAAGCAGAACCAGTGTTTGTGCTAAGCTTTCCTGCTCTAAATCCTTTGACCTATGCTAGCTCATTTAATCCTGATGACCCCTAACAAGTTAGACAGAGCTCCAGTCCTCCTATATATGTGACTTGCAATCTGAACCAGATCGATTGTTTGTGGAGGGCCATCCAGCTGATAATGGTAAACAACTGACTCCTATTGATGGACTCCAGAGTGCATGATCTTGACCACTAGGCTGTGCTGGCCTCCCGTAAACTCCACCAGACTTGATTGCACACATCATGCAATTCGCTAGTCATTGAATTCTACTCATAGTAAACCTTAAGCTGTTTTCTTGCATCTTCATTCTTCCTGAGGAAGGCTTTGGAGTGTGGCTGATTAGAAGCTGACCTGGAGTGAGGGATACAGTTCAGGGGTAGAGAACTTGCCTAGCACGTGTGATGCTTTGGGTTCTGTCCCTGGCACTGCCATGAATGAATGAATGAATGAATGAATATGGCCTAGCCTAAGACTCCTCATCTTTGTACAACGGTGTCCATGTCTATAAGGCTCAGATAGCAGCACTTTGTCTTCTGTGTCCTGGTGGGAACAGCTGTGTGGAGAGGACCTTACTCACACAGGCTGGCATGTGGCAGGGCCTTAGTTAATGCATTGCTTCTTTCCTCCATTTGTTTGCTCATTCCTAGACTCCTGTGTGTCCTCAGAGTTGCTTGTGCGGGCTGTGAGAGTGGACGGGGCAGGGACAGTGTATTTCCCGGCGTTTCAGTGACTGTGGAGACAGACTTCCCTCGTCAGAGAGGATGAGAGGATGTAGATGGCAGAGTGCAGACCACTGGGCTTCTGTGTGCAACTCTGGACTGTGATTTAGGCCCCTAGAAAGAGGATGAGAAGGGCTGGGGATATAGCTCAGTGGCGTAAGTGCCTGCTTTGCAAGTGCAAGGTCCAGAGTTCGATTCCTGGTACCGCAAAAAAAAAAAAAAAAGAGTGGAAAGAGGATGAGAGTAAGTGGGTAGGCATCAAAGCAAAGCAAGGAATGTGTCTGATTGGTGACCTTCCACATACCCTCAGACTCCCCACTGACTGCTTTTAACGTTTTTTTGTATTTTCGTCCAACTTATCTTTCAAATTGTGGAAAATAACATGTAATTTTTCTTTCTTCTTTTTTTTTTTTTTTAGTACTGAGGATTGAACCCAGGGCCTCTCATTGAGTATGTCCCAAGCCGTTTCTTAAGGTTTTGAGACAAGGTGTCACTAAGTACTAAATTGCCTATGCTGGGCTTGAACTAGCAATCCTCCTGCCTCAGCTTCTTAGGAATGCTGAGGTACATCACCATGCATGGGTAAAATTTTCCTTTTTGACCCTTTAACTATGTCATTTACTGGCACTAAGTGAATTCACCTTGCTATGCGACCATCCCCCTGCGATTTCCAGAACTTTTTCACCTTCTAGACTGGAACTTCCCAGTTAGACACTGTTTTCCAGAGCCCTCTCCTGCCCCTGGCACTGCCATGTTCCTTCCTGTCAGAATCTGACCACTCTGGGGTCTCTGTACAGATAAAATCATCCAGTTACTTATTTTCCTGTGTCTGGCTTAATATCCTCAGAGTCCACTCACGTGGTAGGGTATGTCAGAATTTCCTTCTTTCAAAGGCTGAATAGGGGCCCAGGATATAGCTCAGTGGCATAAGCGCCTGCCTGGCAAGTGCAAGGGCCTGAGTTTGATTTCCAGTACCCCCCCCAAAAAAAATCAAAGGCTGAATAATATTCGCATATTCTTCCAAGCTCTGAAAGCATAGATTAAATGTATAAATACCTTCCAGTGTGTTTATTTATAACCAGCTCTGTAGTTTTCTATTTGGTTTGACTTAATATGTGTATTTTCTGTTGTTATTTGATCTTTGGGATTTAGTAATGACATACTATATCTGATTCTGTATAAAATGAAGGATATGGATTTCTTTTCCTTATCCTTTACAGAATTAGCTGTGTATATTTCTATAATTAACATTGTCCAAGGATGCTTTTGAGATTTCTACTTGCATTGTTACTTTTTAGGATGAGTTAGCAGCAATGACTATATCTTGAACCTCACTGGACAGGATGAGAAATGTAGGTCTACCACATTGTGTCCGTAATTCCAAAATTCAGACAACTCTAAACACTGAATGCATTTTGGGAAGAGTTTGGATGCAAAACCCTGGCTGAGTTGGCCGAGGCCATTTATAGCTTTTATTTTTCCTTTAAGTGTGAATATTAAATGTTTGATTATAGGGAGTGGACTCATCCCTACTAGAGTCTCATATAATATGTGATTTTTTGTATTTGTACTGAACTGTTCTTGGGGGTAACATTTTTATTTATGTATAATTTTATAATTAATATTATGAAGTACTTCATATGTAACTACAAAACAATACCCTGTGGAATCTTTCTGTGATATTTATAATAGCACCTTCCTTTGTTATAATAATTTATAGCTTTATTGAGTTATAATTCAAATCCCATACGATTTACCTACTTAAGGACTTAGTTCATTAGTTTTTAGTATTTTCACATCATTGTATAGTTATACCGTAATCAATTTTAGAATATCTTAGCTCCAAAAGAGACTGTGTACCCCACAGCAGCTACTCCCATTTTCTCCTTCCCCTGCCCTAGGCAAAGTCTACATTCCATCTCTATAGATTTGTTTATTCTGGGGATTTCATTTAAATTGAATTAGGTACAACACATGGCCTTTTGTATCTGTCATCTTTCATTTAGCCTATTACTTTCAAGATTCACCCATGTAACAGTATCAGTCTATACTTCATTCCTTTTAAAGGCTGAATAATATTCCTTTGTATCAGTAGACCAAATTTTTAAAAGTCCATTCACCAGATGATAAGCATTTGGGTTATTTTCACTGCTAGGAACAATCCTACTGTAAGAAGACAGGTTCAGGATTTTCATTTCTCCTGCATGCATCCTTAGGAACAGGATTGCTGGATCATGTGCTAATTCTTATTTACTTTCTGTGGAGCTGCCAAGCCGTCTTCCACAGCAGCTGTACCATTTTACATTCCTACCAGCAGTGGAGGAGGGTTCCAGTTTCTCTACATCCTTGCCAACATTTATTACTGTCTGTCTGTTTGATTATACCCATCCCAATGGGTATAAAGTGCTATCTCATTGTGGTTTTGATTTGCATTCCCCTGATGGCTGGTGATGCTCAGCATCTTTTATGTGGCTATTAATCTGTCTTCTTTGGAGAAGTGCTTACTTAAGCTCTTTGCCCATTTTTAAATTGGTTTGTCTTTTTATTATTAAGTTGTAAGAATTTTTAATGTTCCAGCTAGCTCCTTTTTAGATATATGATTTACAAATGTCTCCCACTCTGTGAGTTGTCTTTTCTTTTTCTTTTTTTTTAACACAGGGTCTTGCTATGTAGTCCAGGCTGGCCTTGAACTTGTGGTAATCCTCCTGCCTCAACCTCCTGAGGGCTGGGATTACAGGCATGTACGACCACCCTCAGCTATGAGTTGTCTTTTCACTTAAAAATACATTAAAGCACTTTCAAAAAGTGACAGTTAATAATTACATGCATTTATGGAGTGCAGTGTGATGCTTCAATGCATGGAAATAATGTCCTGACCACCTCAGAATATTATGTTGACATATCTTTCACCTCAGACTGTAGCAGTGGGAACATTCATGCTCTCTGTACTGTTTTGCAATATTCATTTAATTGTTGTAAGCCAGTTATCCTCTGCCATAAAACTTAGTCCTCTTATATACTGTAATTTTGTGCCCATTAACCATCCTCTTTCTACCCTACCAGGCCTTCTCACCCTTTGATAGTTGCTATTAATCTCTACTTACAGGAGATCAACTTTTGAGCTGCTACACATGGAGAGAGCATGTAGTGCTTGCCTTCTTGTACTAGGCTTATTGCACTTTGCATGGCGTTCACCAGGTTCATTCCTGTTGTATAATATTCCGCCATCTTTTCACCTTCTTTTTTTTCTCACTTTCTTGATAGTGTCTTTTGAAGCACAAATGTTTTTTAATTTTGAAGAAGTTCAGTTTTTCTTTCAGTGTTTGTATTTTGGGGTCAGTTCAAAGAAACTATTGCATAGTCCAAGGTTGTGAAGATTTATACGTATGTTTTCTTCTAGGAATTTTCAAGCTGTAGTTCTTACAGTTAGGTCTTCGTTCATTTGGACTTTGTTTTTGTATGTGGTGTGAGACAGAGGTCCAATTTCTTTCTTTTTCCTGTGGCTGTCTTGTTAACCCAGTACTGCTGACAGAACTATTCTTTCCCCTTTGTACTAGCACGCTTACTGGAAGTCACTTGGCTGTAAATGTGGGGGCATCTCTCTGGACTTTCCTGTGTCCTTATGTGTCCATCCTGCTCTTGGACTACTTTTTACAAAGTTCTCAATTCTGAAAACCCAAGTGTCCCCGGCCTAGGGATTAGGTGGCAAGAGACTGCTGCTGAGCCATGGGAGGGCGCTGTTTCTCCAGCTCCCCAGACATCTGGTACCTGCCTTCCCACCTGTCTCAGCAGACTGGCTCTGGGGAAGCCGGTCTGGGAAAGCCTGAGGACAGTGCCTAGACACAGGCCCAGACCATTTGGAAGATGCTTTCCTGGCTTAGTAATTCCAGTGCCTTAGAGGATAAACCTAACTGTGAGCGTGCACCATTGGAAAGACCAGCCAGGAAGCTCCACAGCCCTCAGCATCCTGCCTCCTACTTTTGAACGCCCTGTTTGTCAAGACAGAGGTGGGGTGGTTTCTCAGGGCCACATTTGAGCTAGGTTATCCTGCCACCTCCAGCCTTGTCCGTGTGTCGTTGACCTAGGAATAAATACCTGTGCCAAGGTGGACTAAAGTGAAGCTGTTCTCCCCTGGGAGTCTGAAACTTGACAAGAAGGGGCAGGGAAACAAGGAGGTCTGGAAATCTACATGTTGGTGGAAATAGTTTGCCGGACCAGAGAGAAGACTAGAGAGGTCCTAAGTGCGCTTCCACTGCTGTGATTTTCCACAGCTTCTGTGAAAGCCTCCTTTTTGCTTACAATCAGTGTCTGTTGCTGTTGCTTTCGAGACAGAACAAATCCACCAGTGAGTGGGCCCATGTGGTAGAGTGGCTGCTGTTAGCACTTGCTGTGAGCAGGGTCTTCTGGATGTTGGGCACTCCAACACCTGGCTTGCACCACTCACTGATCTTCAAGGTGGAGGATAGGAGATAGATTTGGAAAGCAAATGTGCAGAATATAGATCGGTGAGCTATGGTCAGGGTAATGAAACAGATCCTAGCAACTCCGAGGTGAGAGCCAGTAAAGCCTCCCTAGAGAGTGAATTCGTGTGGGTCCCAATGGATGCATTGGAGTCTGCCTGTGGCCAATGAGGGCTTGAGAGTTCCAGGAAATGGGCACTGTCTGTGCAGAGGCTTGTTTCAGGGTCTGGCAGTTTGAACAGCCCAGAGGAAGTGTGTGGTTAGATTGCAGGTGTGAGCAGCCAGGAGTGAGCTAGTGCTGCTGGTTAGAAGCCAGTTAGGAAGAGCTTGAGTCTTGGGCCAAGTCATGTAGACACTTTTCTGGAGGCAGCAGGCATCTTTGAGGAGTTTCAGCAGGGAGGAAGGGTCTGTGGTTTGCAGAGCTCACCCTGGCCCTGGTGGGTGGAGGGGAGAGGCCTGGAGACTGTTTCTCAGACTGGCATCTTTGGGGAGGGAAGGAAGACAAGCAGGGAGGAAACCCAAGTTAGGAAGTAGACTGGTGAGCAGATGCTCAGGTGCAAGGAGCCAGGGTGCCTGGAAGAGAAGGGTGTGCAGAGAGTATGGGGAGAGGGGTGAGAGCCCCACCGTACTCTTGATGGAGCCTGGCAGGCAGGGTGAGGGCGCAGCTCTGGGCCTCTCTTCTGTGGGTTAGATGAAAGGGGCTCCATTCGGCTGTGTTTTATGCCAATCAAGTGCAGCCTTTGGATTGCTGGCCAGCTTCCACACGGCCCCCAGGCAGAAGTTTGGCAGCCTTGGTATTGTTGACCCTTTGTACTGGATGGTGAAAGTATCTGCCTTGCAGACTGGGCTCTGGAATCAGGTATTTGGAATGCATAGCTAATGCGTTCCACTCCAGACCTTTGGTATTATTATTCCACAGTATCACATCTAATTGACTGTTTCCTAACGTCCTTGTACATTTGACTGTGCAAGCGAGGTATGCTGCCAGCAGCCCCCACACTCATGGGCTGCCTCATCTGCAGTCTTCTGGCCGCAGGCCCCTTTCCCAGGGCTTCTGGTTCCTGTGCTGCGAGTGCATGGTGGTCTCCAGGTTCCTGTCCTGGGACCTCCATGGAGCCTCCTTCATGCAAGGCAGGTGCATACCGGAGCACTCTTTTCTCCCAGGGTGGGTCTGTGGGATGCTGGACACATGTAATGAGGACCTGTGGAGCCCAGCTTTATGGCACGGCCTTGGCATGGAGATTCCCAAAGTTGGTTCCCTGCCACAGTGACAGATGCTATGTTAGGGGCTGCCCAGATCACGTGACATGGGACCACCTGCGGAGCAGGTCCATCTAACCGATTGAGGAGGTACCCATGAATGCTGGCTCCTGAGTGCCACTGTCTCATCTGTGTCTGATGGGCAGGTACCTCATGGAAGGCTAAGTGCATCAACGTTGCTTGGTTCATGAGTGCTTTCTACTTTGGCCTGTCTAGTTCCAGTGATAGCAAGTCATACACGGTTTCCTCTTTTGGTGGTATTGGTTTATTGTGATAAGATGCATGGAACATAAAATTTATCTTTGTCACCACTTTTAAATATACAATTAAGTGGGATTAAATTAAATTAAGCAACCATCACCACCATCTACTTCTGATCATCACAGGAGTTTTGACCTGCTCCATTTCCGACCTGGGCCGGTTCACCCCTCCTTAGGCAACCTGATGGTCCCCCACTCCTGAGAGGTCACCATATTGATGCCGAACTTAGTGCGGACATCCGATGGGCATAACCACCATCTACTTCTAAGACTTTTCCATCACACCAAACTGGGACCTTATGCTCATGAAACATGAACTCCCTTGGCCCTTTCCTTCTCCCCGTACCGCCCGCTGTCCTACTTTTCTGTCTGCCAGTTGGCAGCTCTTGGCACTCTATGTGAATAGAATCTACACTCGTGACCTTTTGGGTCTGGTTTATCCTGCTGCTATGATATGTTTTAAGTCTCCTTCACTTGTAGCTTGTCTTAGAATTTCCTCCCTTTGAAGACGGAGGAGTATTGCAGAGTGTGTGTAGACTGTACCTTGTTTTCCCATTCATTGATTGGTGGGCACTTGGGTCCGTCATGCCACCTGCCTGTTGTGAGCAACAATTGTGCCTGTTTTCAGTTCCTTTGGTACATGCTTAGGAGTGGAATTGCTGGAGAGAATAATACAAATTATCTTTTAAAGGGAAAGGGTTTTTCTAAAAGAAAAGCGAACTGGAGGTGGTACATGCCTGTAAACCCAGCACTCTGGAGGCTGAGGCAGAAGGATTGCTGTGAGTTCGTGGTCAGCCTGGGCCATGTAGGCAAGTTCAAGGCCAGCCTACACTACATAGTGAGACCTTGCTCAAAAAAAAAAAAAAGGTGAGGATATAGCTCAGCAGCACAGTGCCTGCCTGGCAAGCGAAGGTCCTGAGTTTGATTCCCAGTACCAACAAAAGAAAAAAAAAAGAAATAAAAAACAAGGTGAAATTAATTCTTTAAAGAAAACTATGAGGTTCCAATGTAGGTGGTATTGAGACAGAGTGGAGTGATGGCTTGTGTAGTGTAATGTTGCCCAGCCTAGCAGAACTCTGGGTCCTGGCTGGTGGCCTTGGACTATCTTGTCCCTCTGGACCTCAGCCTGTTGCTGTGTGACATAGGTGCCTCAGATGCAGAGTGTGATTCCAGCACACTTGGGGCCCCTGTGCTTGAGCCTGCTGTCCTTCTGTGCTTGGTGAAGGGTATGTCTCTGGCTCTCAGGGCTGGACTCCAGACTCCTCTCTCCTACTGCCGTGTCCCAGACCACTGTCCTTGCCTGTCAGCCTGCTCCTCCGGCTCTGACGTCTAGGCCAGAGCGTGGATGCCCAGGAATCTCCCTCGACTGAACAAGTATGTTTTCACAGTGCTTTGCCCTTGTGCCGGTTGTATTTATAGCTTGTTTTCCCCTCCCTCCTGCTTCATTCTGTGTGCTGGGGCCTTTCTTTCATCACTTGATTGATTAACTCTTTCTGTGACCTTTATTGAGCATCATGACGTTGGAAGGAGAAGCATGTGTTCTTGCAGTGCTTTTAGTCTACTTGGATAGATAAGAAAGAAATCCTGGAAATTGGCAGGGAGTAGTAATAATGCATTCTAGGCCCTAGCAAGTATTTTCCCTTCTTTAAGAGGCCACCCAAAGTCTCAGGGAGGAGAAACTCCTTGCTTTAATTGAGGGACAGTTCACCATTGTGAAAAAGAGCCTGGGTCTTAGATTCTAGCTTCTAGTTTTGTTACTGCCACTTAACCCCTGCATGACCTTATCTGACTGACACCTAGGAATGATGCTCTTAGGCTGTGGTGAGGCTTAGGGGGGTGGCACCCTTCATCTGTGGACATGCAGCACACATAATGGCATCCTCTTTCCCAGGAGCCTGTATCCCTAGACCTCACATGTCCTGTCCTTATGTATCACTGAAGTTCTCTTGTGGGATTTTTGAGGGATTAATGGGTGCTCTAATACCAGTGGGGTCCTAAATGCAAGTCTGGAAAACTGAGAAACTAAGTGTTCAGAAAGGTGGCTTTGAAAGAGAAGCAGAGGCGTCTGTACCTTCCTCTGGAGGGCCACCTAGAAGAGGGCTGCTCTTGGACTGATCTGGTAGTGAGTTCCTCGGGGCTATGCCAGGCCTTGGGCGGCAAGGGTCTGCGTTCTTGCATTCATTCATTCTCTGTCTTTTCCCTGCAGATGATCGTTTGCCTATTTCAGAGGTTATAATGATTTAAAAAATCATTGAAAATCAATTAACTGCTTTGCTTCATATCAACCATCATACCTACCATGTGCTTTACAAATGTGACCTCATGTAGTCCTCACTGTGACCCCTGAAGGGTGGTGTTATGGCTTCGGATTTCTGAGGCCAGCTGGGGGAAGTGATGGAGGTTGTAGTACACTAAGTGGCAGCTGGGTTTGGACACAACTTGTCCACTGCAGGGCTTTCTCTCTCACCCTGTCCCTCCTCCTGTGGGCCACCCTCTCCTCCAACCAAGCAGCTCTGGTGTCAGCACACAGGTCTTTCCTCCAGTAGTGGGCAGTGGGAAGAGAATGAGCCAGGTGCCGAGGGCTATTTTCTGTACAAGTGTCACCTGCTCCTTTGAGAGGATGTGGGGGAAAGACTGATTCCTCCAGGGCTCAAGTGAAGAAGACAAGACCCCAAATCAAACAACACGGCCCCCAGGCCCAGGGCACAGGTGGCATCTGCACATTTCTATGGAGCTCAAGATTCGAATCCCCCTTTCTTCTCTCTTTCTTCTCAGGACATGCCATCTTTCCATTTCACAGAACACCCAGGGATCCTGCTTAGTGTTTTTAACAGAACAACAGGATGAAGGCCTTGGAGCCTTCCCAGGCTTTCTTGCCATGGGAAGGTGCTGTGCTCTGTCCTTGGCAAGGATCTGTCCTGTTCTTTGGCCCATGTTCATTTCTGGAGGTGGGGGCCATCCCTCCACTTCCTCTGCAAGTTGGATGCCTGGGAGACCGCCCAGTTGCCCTGGTAGGAGCATGGTGGTGGTTTTAATGATGGGTAATTAGAAGGCTTTGACTTGACACAGGTGTTTAGGGGATTTGTGGGAAATCTCACTGGATCCTTAAATAATTCTACTTTGTGATGTCATAATTCATTTTGTACAAAACAGTTTGAGATGAGCTGGAGCTTTCTGCGCAGAGATGTTCTTTGCAGCATTACTTACAAGTGCAAAACATCAGGAGCCACTGAAATGAAGCAGGTTAAGGTACTCCATGCATCCCTTACAGTGATAATTAAGAAGGGATTTTAAAGATATGACAATCATATGAAATCTAATGCTAAATGAAAAAGCAGGGCAAGGGATTCTATTTTGACTTAATTCTGTAACAGGCAAAATGCATAGGCCTGAGAAAAAGACAGAAAAGAAAGATACCAAATGTTAACTGTGGCTCACTTCAGGGGCTAGGAGTATAAGTGATTTTTAATTTCCTTTTATGAAGAAGGGTTTTTTTCTTTTTCTTTTTTTCAGTACTGGAGACTGAACCCAGGACCTTCACCCTGCACCCCAAGCTGTAAAAATAAACAAAGACACACATGTAATTTGTGTATGTCTGTGTATGTATTGAGTATTTATTCATTGTCTATTTTGAGATAGGGTTTTGCTAAGTCACTTAATTGCCCAAAGCTGGGCTCAAACTTGCAGTCTTCCTGCATCAGCCTCCCAGAGTGCTGAGATTACAGGCGTACACTACCATTTCTGGCTTTTTCCTAGGTTTTCTTCTTTCCTAGTACTGTTTTCCAAAATTTCTACAGTGCACCTTGCTAGTTTAATAGTCATGCAGCTCTGGCTGAAGGTCCTCCTCACCTTCCTCCCAGTCCTCTTTCAAGGAGGGCCACTAAATGTTGGGGTGCTGGGAGGTGATGGGTATCATTAGCTGGCACTGCCTGTTCCCTTCTTCCATCCAGCACCTTCATGGAGCACTAGGGTTCTGCCCAGTAGGAGCAATAAAATGAATATTTCATACAATCTTTGCCTAGAGTCTGTTGGCATATTGAGATATTTCCTTTAGTCTAAACTTATTTTAAAGTTTAGGGGCCAGGCTGTTCTATGGCTTTTGGAGTTGGGAATATGAAAGAAATCTGCCTTCCTTCTATTTGTTTAAATAGTAAAGTATTTAAAATATTTCTTCCCCTTCTTTCAGATAAGTAAAACACCACTGACTGTATTGCAGCCCAGTGCTGAAGTGGCTCCCTGGGTGGGTGATTAGCTCCATGGTAATGGTGAGGCAAATTTTAGGGAGGTCATTAAATAGCTCTTGGGAAGTTGTTATTTTGTCTCCTATGTAAACCCAAGCCTTGTCTTAGGGCTGAGCAGTATTTGGTGGCCAGCAGGAAAAGACCCCTCCAAAGCCAAACTCAGAACCCATGCTGCTGATGACATCCCTTGTGTCTGCTGGGGTGCGAGGGACCTGACCCACAGAGGTGGCTGTGATGGAGCCAGCCCTGCTGGGCCTTGGTTCCTCGTCTCTGGGATAGCCATTCCTGTGCCTAGGTACCGAACGTGCACTCTGTCAGTTTTTGAAGCTTAAAACTTTCTTGGCAACTTTGAAGCGTAGCTTGGCATTTGATTACGGGCTAAGACCTAAAGCCAATGGATTTATCCCAGTTCCTGTTATATCGGCGCCTGGCACATCTACCTTTGTGCATAGAGAGGGCCTTGTAAAACTGGGAAAACCTCTTCTCCCAGCAAAATGCACATCGCTGTCTCCAGGTATGCAGGCCTCAGGTAAGGAACTGACCTTCTGAAGCAACTATGACCTGGGTAGACTTGGTGGGGGTGAACTTGCAGGGACTGCCCTTGGTCCCTTCCTGGGACGTAGGGCCCTGGTGCTCGTGGCTGGGTCTGTGCCTGCCCTCACCAGAGGAAGGCCTGAGAATGCACACGTACAGCTCCACATGTTTGTGTGTATCTGAAGGGAAAAACGGAGAGAGAACATACTGATTTATGTACTTGTCTTCTGACACTTAACCCCAAATAACTGCAAAGAAAATGCTCTCAAGTTGTTCAGTGGTCAGGATCATCATGATGGGGCACAAAAACACAAGATTCTCCTTTGCTGAGTCTCAACGTGTATTTTCTGATTCTGTTATATAGCGTTTGAGTTTAAGACAAAAGTGAGTGGATGCAAATGTGGATGGGATGTGTACAGGGTGATGTAAAATCACATTGCAAAAGATCTTTAAGTATTTTGAAGATACAAATACTTTTTTCTAGTTACTTTTAGGTAATAAGCAAAACTGTAAAATAAATCATCTTTTTTACATGGTTGAAACTATGCATTTCATGTAGCTTTTTAACTCTTAACATTGTTAGATTCTTTTTTTTTTGGTACTGGGAATCAAACTCAGGACCTTGGGCTTGCCAGGCAGGCACTGTGTTGCTAAGCTATATCCCTGGCCCCTTAACTCTAACATTGTATCTTAAGCATTTTTCCCACACCGTTAATCTCTTTCTGCAAGCAACCTTTTTTTTTTTGTTTTTTTGAGACAGTGTCTTGCTATGCAGTTCAGGCTGGCTTTGATCTCACTTTGTAGCCCAGGCTGGTCTCAAACTTGCAGCAGTCCTCTTGCCTCAACCTCCTGAGTGCTGGGATTACAGGCGTGTGCTACTGTGCCTGGCAAATATCTCTTCTTCATGCCTGTAGGTGTCCCACTGCATGAATGTACAGTTTATTTAAACATGTGGGGACATGGAAAGTACTGACTTAGAGAAATTTGTGTTCAAACTTGTGCCTGTCATTCACTGTCCCTGGCTGGCCCCTGGCTTAGTTCTCCTGTTCTGTGAATGGGGACAGAGTGACAAGTAGCTTGTTGATTACTGAGAGGGTGAGAGGGACATAGCAAGTACTCAACAAACCATTGTTACTGGTGGTGGCAGCAGTTTTGTTTTGTGCCCCTGTTGGAAGATTTTGGATGTTATACTGTATTAGGAATTTGTAGCCCAGCTTTGGCCTTGGTATTTAAAGAAATATTTTTTTCTCTCTGTTACTTTGGTTTCTCCGTTTACATTTTCCCTCTCTGTTCTGTGTATTTTTGTAAGCCACTTTACATCCTTTTTGCAGTAAGGCAGATTATAAATAAGTAAACACTAAATATTCCCTCTAGTGTTACATATTCAGGTTGTTTCCGATTTTTTGCTATTGTAAATAATGCCGTGCAGAATATCTTTGTGCATCAAGGTCTGCCCTGCGCTGGATTATTTCTTGGGGCTGGGATCTTAGAAGTGAATTACTAGGCTGAAGGACAGATGTATTTTCTCGCCTCGGACTGCAAAATTGCACCAGTCTGCAGCCCCAGCAGCCCCTGCAGGAGCCACTGCAGGGCCGGGTCACACAGTCCTGGAAGTGTGTGTGAGCAGAGCCTTCTTTTCAAGCCCTGCTGTCCTGCAGGCCCAGGGCGGCAGCTCTGGCATCTCACCTGGCTGTTATTCTCCACCCATCAGTAAACAGAGCTCAGGGCTGGGGTCTGCCCCAGCCTCCCCACTTTTGCTAAATCTTATTTCTGATGGGAAGGCAGTCCTGTCGCCAACCAGTCCTGCTTGCATAGACAGCCCCCTCTGCTAAACAATGGGCACATTCAAACCCAACTGGTGTTTTCAGTTATTAAAAAGCGGAGCCGTCTGTCTCCGTCTGTGACTTTAATCTTTAAGCCTTTATTCCGTCCCCCTTCTCTTAGCTTTTTGTTAGTATAGTTCCGAGCTGCGGGATATGTGGGTCGAAGAGTCTCTGCGTGTATGGTACCTTTCCTTCCCCTGGCCATTACAGCTGGTTGCAGCCCTGAGCAGTGTTATTTGGGGGTGGGGGCTTGGGTAAGAGGGAAGTAGAAGAGCTCAGCTCGCCTTGCCTTCAGCAATCCTGTGGACTTGGCAGCGATGCCGTAGTTTTACGAGCCTGTGGAGAGGAGTGCCTCCTCTCTGTCCTCTCCTCCTTTTGACTTTCAGGAGGCTGGTTCTGTCTCAGGTTGCTTAGCCCTAGTAAAGCTTACATCTTCCAGGGCCTCTTAGCATCTTTTGCTGGGATAGCTCTTGGGTTGTTATGTGTACATATATTTAAGTTAAAGCAAAAATCTCAGGGAGGGATCTTTCATAAGACCTCCACGTTCCCTAAAACAGAGCCAGAGTGTTCAGAACACAGACATGTCTTTCCTTCTGGCCGCGAGCTGGAATCCACAGTGGTTCCTGCACAGGGTGGCTGGAAGGTTAGAGACCAGTGACAGGGCACTCTTGTGCCCATGGAGAGTGCCAGAGGCCGTCCTTTCTTTAGTGGGTACTAGGGCATTCTGTTTACAGAAAGCTGCTGTCCATAGCAAGACACTTCTGCTCGTAGGCTGCTGTAGCTCGAGTGCCCTGTGGTTAGGTGGAATGAACTTTGGCCTGGACATGGAGGGCAGGGGTAAAGGGCAGGACTGCAGAAAGGGACATTTCTACCATGTGTGCACACGCATGCACGTGTGGGTACTTACACGTGTTTCTATGTGTGAACACACCTTGTTTCTTTTTAAGCTTTTTTCTCACTGCCAAGTTTCCACACCGTTCCAGTGTTTCATAGATGCTTTAGGTGGGCATGTTCTTCCTACCTCACTCAGGGCTGTGGGCAGTGGGCGGATTGGTATCTGTTCGTCAGGCTGTGTCCAGATGTGGTTCTTTTGGCACTGTGTTCATGTATGAATATTGCCATTTTAACATTTGGATTTCACAGCGGTCTGTGCTACACCTGCTCTGTACTGCACTTTGCTGTCCCTCCACTTTTTAGTATCTTGGGGGTTGCTACGAGTACTGAGTTAAGCTTCATCCTGGCCCAGTGGCTGCAGGATAGTCTGTGTCTATGTACTGTTTAACTGGCCTTAATGGTGGGCATTTTAATGCCTCTGGTCTTTTGTTACATGAATCAATTTTTTTTTAAGTACTGTGGGTTGAACTCAGAGCCTTTGCCCCTGAACTACCCTCTCCGTTAAATGTTTGAGATAGCATCTTGGTAGATTTCCCAGGCTGGGCTTGCAATCGTTGTGCCTCAGCCTCCCAGACTGCTGGGATTATAGGCACATGCCATCACACCTGTCTTAGATGAATGTATCCTTCTGTGTCTTTTAGACATGTTGCTTTCTTAGAAGTGGAAATTGCTGGAATAATTACATTTTAATAGATGTTGCCAGATTGTCCCCTCAAGGTCATACTGATTGTATTCGTTTTATTAAAATAATACTTTAAGTGAATTACTATCAGGGACAATTAAAGCACTGTCTAAAGTCTCAGAATACATTTATGTTATTTCTTTCTGTGCCCAACATGCCATTATACACACCTGGGTTAACAGACTTGGGTTGAGAGACCCCAGCTTCAAGCTTAGTCAGCTTGCATTCATCACACACTTACCCCGTGCCTACTGTGTGTCTGACTGCTGATTCTGAGGAGCACACACAAAATACACAAGGAAGCTTTCTCTTGCCGAGCTCTTTACAGCAGTCTTCCTTTTATCAGTACGTGTTTGCAGTACATAATGTGCATGCATCTGAGGGAGTAGGCGCACATAAATTTCCCTTCCCTGCCTCCTCCCTCCGCCTCTAGATGCCCTTCCCATTTGCAAACGATCTCTCCCTTAGCAGGAATCTGTGTGGTGTGCCCTGGGTAGATAGGGAAGGCACACGAGTTGCAGCCCTAAGGAGAAGTCAGCCTGCAGCATGGACTCGTGCAGAAGTGAGTCTGATGCAGGCTCCTTGCAGAACACCCTGACTCTGCCAAGGAATAGGCAGAGTTAGGCTCGTGCCACCCAGACTGGCTGCTCTGGGCTGGCACAGCCTGCTGATTCTTTGGTTAGCTGTTGGTAATCCCAGGCTTGAGTTACTCACAATCTCTGATTGCAGATTTTATTTTACTTTACTTTACATGCCTTCCCTCTGTCCTTCTCTGTCCCTCCCTCCCTCTCTCTCTTCCTCCTCTCCTTCCCTTCCTTTCTACTCCCCTTCCTCCTTCCCTTCCTTAATTCCTTTCCCATACTAGGGATTGAGCCCAGGACCTTCATAGTCAGCTATACCCCCCGTGGATTTGAATTAATTTTAAGATAAGGTCACTCAGTTGCTCAGGCTGAGACTAAATTTATGATCCTCCTGCCTCAGCCTCCCAGAGTAGTGGGATTGTAAGGGTGCGCTGCCATACTGGCTACCAGGCCCTCTCATGATTGCCCTATACTTCTTCCTGCCAAGTGGTTGGCGATGAGTGCTACTGCTGTGGGCATGGATAGGAGATGGGAGGAGTGGCTGACCCAGAGTTAGGGCTTTCTCTACAGAGTGGAGGTCTTGTGGGGAACCAGGGTCACTGTGGTGGGCATGGGTTTGGGGAGGCTTCTGAGTGCACAGTTTGTATCAGAGGATCCTGAGAGGCAGGAGCCATGGGCTGGAGCTGGGAGCCAGTATAGAGGGCGTGGGCAGTGCCCACAAGGAGCTGGGCCCCATCCAAGTGTAGGTCTCTGCTGGCTTGGTGTGCAGATGGCCCCTGGCCTGACACAGGATAGACACCCAGCTGGGGTCCACAAGGTAGGACAGAGGCCTTGGTTCTGGAAGGTGGGAAAGAGGCCTGGTGAGAAAGGGCGGTGTGGCTGCTCAAACACAGCACATGGAGTTCGTGTGGGACTCTTGTGTGTCCTTGGCTCTGTGATGCTCCTCCCCCAGCATTTTACTGTTGCCATTCTGTAATGCACAGAAAAGTTGAAAAAGTTTTATCGCAGCACCTGTGTACTCATTACCTACAGTTTAACATTTTATTTTACTTGCTTTGGCACATGTGCACCCATGGGATCCATCTCTGTCATCCTCTAATTCATCTTTTTAAAAATGCAATTCAGTATCTCAGAATCATAGGGTACTGTTTGTTAATTCTTCAGAAAGAATTTATGTTTTTTTAAAAACTTATTTTCTTTCACAGTTTTATGGTGTGTAAAATGTATATACAATGAAACACATTAACTGCTTAATTCTTTGATTTTTGACAAGTTTGTACACCCATGTAACCCAAATTTTGCCCACAACAGTAGTTCGTGTAGCTGTCTGAGTGTAGGAGTCATCTCTGTGTGCTCCCACAAAGACCGTGCCCAGGTGCCACCCGAGAGGGCGCATCACCCTGCCTGCTGGACTTGGGCATGTGCTGTGGGTGTTTGAAGGCTCCCAAGTGATTCCAGCATGTGCACAATGCTGGAAAACACTGCTTACCCGCCTCTCTTCTGCATGCCTCATGTCCCGGAGATTATCACTGTGCCACTTCTTTTCCACCATAGATTATTTTTTCCTGTTCCTAAGCAGACTTCAGAATGTGCACTTGTGCAGGCTTCTTTCAGTGTGCAAGTCGTTGCCCTGTTGTGTGTGGTTTTCTGGCTGTGCCTCAATATATTCTTCTGCCTCCTCTTGATTGACAGCTGAGTTGTTCCCAGCATTGCACTGGGGTGAAGCTGCTAGGAGCTTTTTTGTCCACAGTTTTGTATAGACCTGTTTTTGCATTTAACATGGGTAAATTCCTAGGAGTGGAATTGCTGGGTCATAGGTTATGTATATGTTTGGTTTCACCGGGAATGCCAGACCTTCCTCTAAAGAGCTTGTACCATTTTATACTACCTCCAGCAGTGTGTGGGAGTTCCTGTTGCTCCATATCCTTGGGAATATTTGATATTTTAGTTTTCAACATTTGAAATTTTAGTAGCATATGATGGTTTCTCATTGTGGTTTTCATTTGTGTTTCCCTGATGACTCATAATGTTAAGTACTCTTTAATATATTATTAGCTATCTGTGTATCTTCTTTTGTGAAGAATCCTTTAAATCTTTTGCCCATTTTTTGTGTCTAAATTTTATTTTATTTTGAATTATAGGAGTTTTTTAAACCTGTTTACCAGTTTTGGTCAGTATATGCTTTAAAAATATTTTCCTACAATTTGAGGCTTGCTAATTGTTTTGTTAGTGGTCACTTTGGATAAGCTAAAGCTCTAAATCTTGATGGAATTTAATTTATCATTTTTCCTAGTTTTGGCTATTGCTTTCTGTGTCCTGTTTAAGGCCTTTGTCTACTACTAAGTCATGGAGACATCTTATTACCTTCTGTAAAGTTTTATGGCTTAAGGGTTTGCATTTAGGTCTGTGATTCATCTTGAATTAAGTTTTTTGTGCAGTGCGAGTTGAAGGTCAGAATTCATTGTTTTCCGTATGCTATCTAATTCCAGTTCATCATTTGTTGAAAAGTCTGTCCTTCGTTCACTGGATTATTTTATTGCCTTTGTTGAGAATCATTTAACCATTTAAGTGTGGGTCTGTTTCTGGACTCTATTCTATTTCATTGACCTGTCACCTGTCCTATACTCTGCCACTCTGTCCTTGTTGAGTAGCTTTAGAAAGTAAGTTTTGAAGTTAAATAGTGTAAATCCTCCAGCTTTTTCTTTTTCAGGATTGCTTTGAATATTACAGTTTTGCATTTCTGTATAAATTTAAGATGTAACTTTCCAGTATCTTAAAATATAATCATGGGATTGTGATTGGGATTAGATTTAATCTCTTGGTCACTGTGAGGAGAATTGAGTGTTCTAATCTGTGAGCTTGTCATGTCTCATTCCTTTCTTTCTTTAGTGTCATAGTAAGAGGATAGAGGTCTTATACATATTTTGTTGAATTTATTCCTACGTAATTTGTTTTTTTATGCTATTAGAAGTGTTATTTTTATTTGCTGCTAATATATTACATAATTAGTTTGTGTATATTGGCCTTACTTTACTAAACTCTCTAATTTGCCCTAGTAGTTATTTTGTAGACTCTCAGGATTTTCTCCATACATAATCATGTTGCCTATGAATAAACACAGTTTTACTTCTTTCTTTCTTTCTAATATTCATCCCTTTTAAAATCCTGCATGTTCTTTTTCTTGCCTCACTATACTGGATGGAACTTCTTACAAAACGTTGAAAGAAGTGGTAAGAGTGAACATCTCCATCCCATTCTTTCTTTCCGGAAAAGAGTCCAGAACAAGAGCACACCCTTCCAGGCCATGCCCCAGGGACCACCTCCTCTGACCCAGCCACACCTCCTGTTAGCACATTCAGCTGCTAACTCATCAGTGGATGAGCACTGTGGCTCCACAAACCAGTCACCTTCACCTCCAGAAGCCCCGCCTCTGAACTCATGAGACTTCTGCAGGACATTTTAGACCTGAACCATCACATAGGAGCAAAGCATGACACTAGCTATGGGTTTTTGGTATCTGTCCTTTACTGTGTTGAGGAAGTTCCCTTTTATTCCCAATGTGGCCAGCAATTTTTACTAGAAGAAGTTGTTGAATTTGGTATTTTTTTCTGTATGTACTGAAATAATACATTTTTTTCATTTGTTAATATGATGGATTACACAGATTTTTAAAAAATGTTAAACATAAATATTATAGGGCTGGGGATATAGCTCAGTGGGCTGGGGATATAGCTCAGTGGAATAAGCGCTTGCCTAGCAAGCACAGGGTCCTGAGTTCGATCCCCAGTACCGCAAAAAAATATATATATATATTATAAATTTCTCTTTAAACATTGTTTCAACTTAGCATATTATGTTTTGTTAACACAATTTTAACCTGTGCAAGTGGAATTTTTTTCTTACTGGAAGCAGGCAGCTCTCCCCAAGGATGTTGAACACAGATGGCAGCTGGTGTGGTTGGTTAGTCCTGAGGGCTGGAAGTGGGAGACAGGCAAGCAGCGGACAGCAAGGTCTTGTTCTGTCAGTGACCTGCCAGTGGCATCTGCTGGGGACAGGTGGGCTTTTAGCCCTCTCGTGGTGTCATGTTCCAGATGCTCCCTCTGGTCTGCCCGCGTTCCTGGTCTACAGCTGTGGAGGGCCATTTCCTTATAGTGCCATCCTCACCTGAGAGTGCAGGTGGGTAGTAGCACGTCCCACCTGCTATGTGCTGCGTGCCTGGCTTTATGTGGGAAGAGGGAGTGTGTTGAAACAGTGGCAAAGCTTAGATGCATCCGCAGGCCTTGAAGGGTGTCCATAGCCGCTGAGTCCCTTTTCCCTCAGATAAGCCTGTATGGCTTCTGGGAAGCCAGTGGCAGAGCCAGTAGCTTCACCAGAGCCAGAGGGCAAGGGACAGCAGATTCGCTGGAGTGTTGGTGATGATGTGGGAAGGTGGTGAGCATCAGTTCCAGGGTATAGGGAAGGAAGGTCAGGCAGTCCCAGCTGCCACTGGATCAGATGCCTTACGTGTGATATCTTGTTCGATGCTGACCCGAGAGTCAGGGACAGCTGAGGAAATAGACCTGTGGGAATTAGGGATAAAAGGGATAGTAAGTAGTGACAGAAATGGATCTGGAGTCTAGGTCTTTTAGTTTTGTGAGCTAGTAGTCTCAGTGTTTGGTATCTTTGGTAGCAGTGTGGGGAAATCTGAATTTTGTAGTGTATCTTTAAAGATACACTTCAAAGGATAAAACTGTCACAGAAGTTCCCAGAATAATCTATAGTTGATGCAACCTAGTTGTTGATTTTATAATTGGGCCACTGTTGTACTTGTCCTGTTGAGTATCAAGCTTCGTGCTCCATTACGTAGGAAAACCTAGTAACTCAGAAATTCTGAGTGTGAAACATGGTTACCAGATAGCAAGGAAGTGCCAGAATCATCTGTGAAAGTGTCACGTTAAAGATGGGGCTCTCTCTGTGGGCTGCAAAGCAGAGCTGTGAAGTGGGTCCAGTTTTCTCAGTGACGCTGTATTACAAGATTGTGACAAGTTTCCAACGAACAAGTTCTTTGTACACTGGTAATTTTTATGAGGAGAGCAATTTAGAAGCATATATACTTTAGGAGAGTATAGCACAGTAGGAGTTTTAAGAATAGAGATCCTAGTATGGTATTGCTTGGGTGTGAAAACTGACCCTGTCATTTGGTTCTGTAGTCTTGGATTGGTGGTGTAACTACTTTGCATTCCAGTTTTCTTGTCTGCAAGAAAGAGATAATAAAAGTGTATGCATTTATAATGGTCATTTTGAGGATTCATGAGTTAATATATAAAGCGTGTAAAACAAAACCAGATGCACTATCAACTAAAAATATTAGGTAGCATTGTTACTAGTATAATATTCATTCATTTTTAATTTTTGTTTTTATTTTTTTATTTTAAAGACAAAAGAATGGAGACATATGAACCAGAATAAGCCATAAACAGTACTGAAAATACAAAATTATACAGATTATAGTAGGGAATTAGCACTGGATGCTGTATTACATAATGTTATCTTCACATTAGTTAACACATAAACATTAAAGGAAATACCAAATTATAGAGAAGATAGTAGGGAATTAGCACTGGATGCTGTATAATATAAAGTTACCTTCACTTCTGTTAATACAAAAACAATTGAGGAAATACAAAATTATAGACAACATAGAAAGGAATTAGCTCTGGATGCTGTCCTGCATAATGTTACCTTCACCTTTGTTACTCAGTTACACAGATGATGGCCCATTTGATCATTCAATTTTCTCTTCCCTCATCTCCATTGACCTACCACTCAATCGGTCATCTTCCCTGTGATAATAACTGTATTCCTGGGTTTATCTATACCCCTGGACTCTCGCCTTGGAAAGAGATATAGCTGCCTCAGACTATACTATAACATACATGGGTGTATGCAAACTGCCATGGTCGGAGGTGGAAAAGCACATATGCTCACAGCGGACCACCTGGCTCCATCCCGTCGCCATGCTATGGGTGGGGGCAGGTCCAGTCCGTGGGGCACCCTCAGCACGGCCCACAGTGGAGCAGCTGCGGGGCCCACAGTGGAGCAGCCGCGGGGCCCACAGCGGAGCAGTCGCAGGGCACACGCCCCCGTCGGGGCATCCTCGGTGACCCATTCGGCTCTGTCCCTTTGCCTCGATGCCAGAGGCCCTTTCTTCTCCTCCTCCCTCCTCCTGATCTCCAGTATTGCTGTTCCCCACCCCTTACAGCTGGGCATTGGACGAACTTACGATGCTTCGTAATAAGGGCTTGAGATCTCCCTGGCCCGTTCTCACTGTGTTAGTTCAGGGTATGAACTGAGTTTAAAGATTAGTTCTAAAATAGAGTTGGAGGATTTTCTTGGGTCTGCTGTATAGAGTATGTTGTTGTTTTTCAGACTCCCGGTCTGCTGTTTTTCACCTAATTTGTTGCTGTGGGTTCATGCAAGGTTCATATGCGCAAGCTGCAAGGAGACCCTCTTGGTGCTCACATTAATAGTTTGGGGTGAGTCCTAAAGACCGTGGATTCGTCCCATTGTTGCCAGAAACAGGTGGTGCTTGCTCAAGCCACCGAGACTCAAGGTGCTCCCAGAGAGAGTTCAGGGTGGGAGCTGAGTCCTGGCAACCCAGCTCGTGCTTCCTGCCTGATGTTGCAGTGAGAAGGGCATGGAGCCATGCAATCCACCTCCATCTGCATCTCCCTCCCGTTGCGGTGATGGAGCCCCTGTCTGCTCCCTGGCCAGGTCCCTGGGAGCTGCCGTGGCAGCAAGCCACCGTGGCTTGCCGCCGAGGTTCCCCATTGCTCTCCGCCAGTAGCGCTCACCCAGCAGAGAGTCAGGGGGCACTGCCTCGAGGCAGGCGCAAAGCTGGGTGTGGTGGGCTGTGTACTAGTTGCATTGATTCTCTCTAGGTGCTGATTAGGAAGGTTGCTGCAGGGTGGGGACTCTGTCCCAGTGGCTGTCTAACTTCTCATCCTCACACTGGGTTCGACAACTGCTCCTGACTGCCACTGCCTCCTTTCCTGGCTGTGCCCTCCCCTCCCCAGCCCTGGACCAGCTCTCGGAACTCCACTCTCCCCTGGCCAAGTTGGGAGACTTCCGTGAGCACGGGTCTCTGAAGCTGAAGCTTCGAGCGCCGGAACGAGGGCGTGGGCCAAGGGTGTGTTTGGAGCAGTGACTTCCTACTTCTCCTCTCCCTCCAACTGTGCCATAGCAGATCTCCGATCCTTTCCTCTAGAAGAGGTTTTGCTTAGTCTTCAGTTCCCATTTCAGATCCTTGCTGAGTTCAGGATACCCACCTCTTTCCTTTCTGTCTCACATGTTGCTGTATTCCTATAGTCCTTTGTTTGAGTGGCATTCCTCCGGGAGGTTCTCTCTTTGCTGCCTACCCGGTCGCTATCTTGAAGTCCTCTCGTAAAATTTATTTAGTTATTTGTTTCTTTCTAATGAATTGACCATTACATTTCTAAAGTTCTGAAATGGCAAACAGACCATAGAAAGATACCACTTTAGGCTCCTGCTTGAAACCAACAGCTACAGAAAACTGCTGGCCTTGATTCAGGGCCATTATTTTTATTTTTGAGACAGGGTCTTACTATGTAGTCCAGGCTGGCTTTGAACTCACTATGTAACCCAGGCTGACCTTGAACTCATGGCAGTCCTCCTGTCTCAGCCTCCCAAGTGCTGGGATTATAGGTGTGTACCCCAGGTCTGGCCATAATATTTATTTCTTGATTTTTGGATGAACTTCTTTGCACAGTGTGGCTTTTGTAAACTGAGTATTTCCCACTTCCTTTTCTTTTTATCTGGCTTTTTGAAACAATCTTGCTGTGTAGTCCAGGCTGACCTTGAATTTACGGCAATCCTCCTGCCTCAGCCTCCTGAGTGCTGGGATGACAGGGGTGCACCCCCATGTCTGGCCTACTTCCCTTCCTGGGTGTGACATCACATAGGGTTTTCTCTATGTGTATTTGTCATGAGTCCCAGCCCCTCATGCTCAGTCTGCTCTGGAGTTGCTCTTGAGCATTCACATCTGTTGTTACAATTCCATTACTCTCTGCCCCTCAGCCCTAGGAGCATCTGTGGGCTGGGTTGTGCTATATTGGTGGGAGGGTGCGTGCTACCCCTACCTTGGTGTGCCCCTGCCTGCGCTAGTGTCTTGTGCTAAACAAAAGATGTTCGAATAAAACCACTTTTGCCTGATCAAGAACAGATCGGACTTAACCACTTACAGTATTGAGGAGAGAGGAGCCAAGGCTGTCACATTTCCCAGCCAGGTCCTTTTCGCAGTGGGCTCCCTGGAAGAGTTCTCAGTTGGAGTCATTGTGTATTGACTGACCTGATACAGATTTGGTATGCAAGAAGTTCTAGTTGAAAGGATGGGAATTAATTCAAAGGAAGGCTAAGGACCCTTTTTCACTCATTTGTCTCCTGGCTCAGTCAGGGATTGCTTGACTTACTCCTCTGCTCGCCTGAAGTTTGGCCCCATACTGAGCTCAGAGATGCAGATGGGGTTGGGGAGAGGCACTGTGGAAGCTCCAGTCTGGTGGGGAGCAAACTTAGAAGCCCTTTCTTAGTGCTGCTGAGATTGCCGGGGCTGAGCTAGGAGAGGGACAGGTAGAGGCAGTGAGGTGGTGCTGGGCTCCTGCTGGTGGGTGTGGCTCCAAGAGGGGGCCCAGATGCCTTCCACAGACCAGGCAGTGCCATCACAGTGAAAACTGCCTAACAGAGAAGGTCCCTCACCCGCAGTAGGAGGCCTGCTGATCCTAGGCAGTATTGATAAGGGTCCTTCTCCCTGGAAACATTTTATTAGACCATTATGTTGCCTTTGTCCTCTCCCATGTTCCCTAACACCAGAAGAGGCTGAGCATGCACTTCTATTTCTAGGAAGCTCTTGTTTCCCAGGGGCTTATTGTTTCACCTAATTTACTGAGTCCTCAACCTGGCTTGATTTGCATGGTCGGGATAACTGTGGACATGGGGGCCTCTCCTGGGACTAAGAGATGTGCTCGATAACTCCCAGAGGCCCTGGCCCATCAGAAGTCCTTTGGTGCTTCGTGGTCATATGCCTGTTAGAGTAGCTTTTCTGGAAGAATTACCCACAGTGCAGCCTCTGGGAATGGGAGATCCCCAGGGACCCCACCCATTTGGGACAAGTGTGTGATCTCCTCTCTCAAGTCAACGTTGTGACTCTGTGAGGATTTTACAGTGCAATGCAGTGTTGATTGGAGAAACTCTTCTAGAGGGTAAATGTAGTCTGCAAGTCACTTGGTGTTCAGTTTTGAGTCCCATGCTATGTAAGTGGTGTGTGTGGGGGGGTGGAGGACCAGTCTGGACAGCTTAGATCCTGGGCCCTGGGCTGAATCTCTCCTTCTTGACCTCCTGGTTGTATTTGTAAACAACCCTGTATTAGGATCCCCCGAGATCTCCATCATGATTGGCTTGCTTGCAGGCATCTGACTATCATAAACCTTGATAAACTATCATGACCATTGGTGTCTCTATCAGGCACATTTTGAACTAAAACCCAAATGAGGTGATGGGAAAGGTTCCCTGTCTGCTACAGGGGTGAACTGGGCTTGGAGCAAGCCAGTCACCTTGTATGAGTACAGGGCACACCTGTGTGCACGTGTAAGGAACTGGCATGGGTGTGGTATGCAAACAGCTGTGGAACACAAGTTAGCTGGCAGGAGCTGCCCGGTGGCTGTGGGTCTGTGTGCAGAGGAGAACCCTTTTGCTCTGAGAGTGCGGGGTAGATCAAGTAATGGCCTTTATTTTTTATCCACCACAGTTGGGTGCTCAGCACAGGTTACTGCTGACCTCACACTGCCCTGTAAGGCAGGCGGTCTCATTGAACAGATGAGGACATTGAGTCACAGAGAGTGCAGTATGGGTGGGGTTGTGCCTCATTACCTGCCAGGAGAGAGAAGAAGGCACCTGCAGGAGAGAGAAGCCCAAGTTGCAGGAAGGGTGCTAGAGAGTGGCCAGGGGCCGAAGCCAGACACAGGCTTGGCTGGCCTGTACTAGAACCCCGCCCCCACTGGAAGGGGTCCATCAGAGCACTAGTTCAGGTAAGTGGCATTTGTGAACATAAAAATGAGAAGAGTAATTTTAGTGCTATAATGTAGAGGTCCTTAATTTTAAAATACCAAATTTAAGAGCTGGGTGTGGTGGCACAAACCTGTAATCCCAGCAGGCAGGAGGTGAAGGCAAGAGGATCATTTTGAGTGTGAGGTCAGCCAGGGCTACATAGTGAGTTCAAGGCCAATAAGTTAAAGGCCAGGGAGACCCTGTCTCAAACAAACGAACAAACAATAAATCAAAATTAGCTGCACCTGAGTAAGTCTTCTAAAGTGATATTTAAAAACCGTCAGCCCGTTCCTCAGCTTTTGTTCCTTCACCCCATTTACTTCTTCTTTCAGTGTAAGAACCAATTGTCATTTGACCCGTGTCCCCAGTAGGTTGTTGGGGCATGTTCCTTTGGCTCATCTCTTGGGTTAATTTGCACTGTGAGCTATGGAGACGGGCAGCGGTGCTTGTTTCTGAATCCATTTAAGTTTGTTATTTTTATTCTTTTTTTTTTTTTGGCGGTACTGGGGATTGAACTCAGGACCCTGAGCCTGCTAGGCAGGCGCTTATTCCACTGAGCTATATCCCCAGCTGCGGTGCTTGTTTCTAATGTCCAGATGAGAGTGAATTGCCAGGGAGGCTGGCGCTCTTGGCCTGCTAAGGTGAGGGTCCAATTTTGAGATAGTAAAATTGTGTCAGAATCTTATGGTATCCTTTCTATAAAGCCTCCCCCTCTCCTCTGGACACATCCTTTGTACACGTGTATGCGCGCGCGCGCACACACACACACACACACACACACACAGGATTAAGAAAAATAAGGTAAAGTAACTCAGACCCTCATTTTGACCCCCACATTGAGTCCCACCTTGGCCCTGGAAGTCCAAATGCAGGGTGTCCTCCCTGTTGTTAGGGATTTAACTTGGGGTTCACTAACCTGGAACTGGTACTGGGTGTGTATCCCCATTTATTGTAACCCTCCCCTACCCAGTACTACTAAAAGGTACTGAAAAGTTTCCTGTTCACTGCGCATTGAACTTTTGCTCTGACTTCGGAACTCATTCATTTATCCTGGCACCCAAGTGTAATTTCTGATAGGGATGACAGGCTGGTGGCAGCAGCAGAACCATCTGGCAGGGCTGCCCGTCTGCCTTCTCTTTGGTCAGTGACACCTCCCCCACATATAGATTTTTCTGCCCTAGGGGGCTGAATGAACACCACTGGGGACACCATGGGTAGTTGGCTCAGTCCAAGTAAGAACGTCACTGGAACAGAGCAGCCTCCATAGCGTGGGGCACCCCAGTCCAGCCACTGAGCATCCATAGTGTGTGGGCGGCCAGATGGGTGGCTTCTGGTGGCTTCAGTGCTGTGAGAGAGACCAAGTGACATGCCCTGTTGGAGCCCCACTTTCCCTCTCTCCCACAGACACTGAATGCTGACTGCTAGTACCACAGAGAGGATGAGTCCTGCTCCCTCTGTGGGGCTCACAGCCTGGAGGAACCTACAGCTGCAGACAGGGGAGGTGAGTGAGTGCTCTGGGAGTTGCACCTTCCCCTGGTGTGTTCCCTGGGAATGGGTGGTGTGGAAGGCACATGCCGTGTTTCTCTGCCAGCCCCAAATGGGGCCAATTTTCCTGACATGGAAAGCATGCTGTGGCCGTGAGAGATCATATGTTGGGTGGTGGCTAATGCTTAGGAGCTGTGCTGTGTGCCACATGGCCACCTTTCAGATATTAGAGTCGCACTGGCCTTACAGGTGTGGCCCAGGAGGCTCACACAACCACCGTGGAGGCTGGCAGGCATATCATCTAGTCTTTCCTTCCCACTGGGGAGCACCTGCAGTTGAATTACTGTAAGCTAAGCATATGTGGGACTTGACTGCTTAGCTTTGAGGAGCTTAAGTGAGCGTGAGTGACTGGTTCTGTGTGGGAGGCAGGGAGCTGCTCAAAGAATTGGCATGTAGTAAGTCCATGAGGCCTAAGTCAGGTAGGGAGTTTGACAGATGGAGAGGGGAGGGTATGCAAGACCTGTGTTCCTCAAGGTGTGCTCTGTGAAACACTCATTCCATGGGGCATTGAGAATGGAGAAAGAGGAAGGTCAGGTGGTTTGAGAAGAGCTGGTGCCCCAGGCTCAGTTGTTTCCCCTCCCGTAAAGGGCTGCTCAGGGCTTCTTTGATGCACTGCTCCATGTTGTGAGTCTTACAGAGCAGGATATAGTGTTTGGCATTTCTGAAACTTGTCTTGGAGACCTCGTTTAGTCAGTATAGACAGCATATACAGAGCACAAAGACTTGAAAGAGCATGGCTAATTCAGGAAAACAGGCTTGCATGTCTGAGCAGAGGGAGTGTAGGTGGGAAAAGCAGTACAAAACTTTGGGGGCCCTGGGGTTGTGGACCAGTTTCTGAGAACTGCTTTTAGGTGGCTGGTCTTTCCAACTGTGGGCCTTTTACAACCATCTGCTCTGTCTTGGGGTTGATGCCACATATGTTCTGATTTAATATATTGTTATAATCCAGTTTTAAAATTTTTGATCAATATAAGGAAGTTTTGTATCACCTAAGGCCAGTAGAAAACTGGTGTCCCCTTTGTAGGGAGAATAAACATATATTTGCATGGCACACATGTGCACACAGGCACTGAAAACCAAACAGTTGCCGAATGCTAGCCTGCCACAGGCTATGAACCTGTGCCATGATTTGCTTTTGTAAGAATGGAGATTGGGACACTGTAGAGAGGAGTTAGGTAGATTATGCCCTTAGTTGAGACTTGCTTATTATTCAGTTAGGGAGACAGAAAGATGCATTGGTCACCCTCTCATCACTGGGGCACAATATCCAGCACCCTCAAGGTAAAGGCAGAGAGGTCGAATTTGGCTATTGTTTCTTCAGGGGATGCAGTCCATGGTCATTTGACCCCAAGTGGGAGCATCATGAGGGAAGAGTGTGGGGGAGCAAAGATGCTTAGTCCATGGCAACCGGGAAGCAAAGCAGGAAACAGTGTCTGAGAGGAAGGGTCAGGCACCACAAATACTGGTAGTACCCCAGGTCACACCTCCATGACCCAGCCAGATACCTAGGGGAGCTTTACTAATTACTCGGGCTTCTCCCAAGCAAAAGTTGACACAATTAAGCTTTACCACCACAAAAGAGAATCAAGAAGTCAGTAACTTTCTTACAGTATAATACCAGATCAACATATTACCCAAAACACCTCCCACTGAAGGGACTTCCCTCTTGGCTATGGGGACCATCGCAAGCTGTGAAGAGTTGCTCCCATCTGTGCTTTAGAGGGCTGGCTATGCAGCTCTGTGGAGAGTCTTGGAATGGGTTAGACTGGCAGCAGGAAGGCTGAAATCATCCCAGACAGAAGTGTAGAGGCCTGGGCTTTGGGCCGTTGCTATAACCTGGGAGGATAGACTGTTTCATCATATGGTAGAATGGCAGGACTTGGGGACCCTCAGTGCAGAAGGTGGTGGCCTAGTAGTGACTTGTTCAAGTCTCCTGGGTAGGCCAGAAAAGCCCCAACGGAGGTTACAGAGAGGCAGGTGCGGTGGCATGTGGATCCACCCTGGCTTTGAGGAGATGTCCAGGGAAATGCACATTTTGTCTATAATTTGTGGCTTCTGCCAGTGGACAGAGCAAGAGTGCAGAGGTAGGTAGCCTGGTTTGACTCTGGACAGTGAACATTTCAAACCCCACCGTTGTGGACTGTTGGGAGGGTTGCAGGTGGGTGCCTGGCATAGCTGTGGCACATGGCGGGTGCCCACAGACCAGTGATGTTTAAGGTTCTTCCCATCTTCTGGTTACATCTTTTGATGAAAGCAGCAGATTCCTGTATATTTCCCCTGGAGCATGTGGTGTGTTGGTGCACGTCTATCCCAGGTTTTAGTGCAGAGGACCCTGACTGCGGCCTTTGTCTTTGGGGAGAGACTCCTGGTTGCCATGGGGATTCAGAGGCTTCAGTGTGAGGCCAGTGGGTGTCACCAGCATCTTTCTCAGCCATTGCTGTCCGGTCTTTAAGCAGAAAATGTGAAAGGGCTGTGCCTCCCTGCCAGACTACGTGACTGTACTGAGTGCTGAGAGGCACAGAACGTAGTGGCGGGAGAGCTGGAGCACGCTGTGGCACTGTCTGTCACTAGGGCACTGTGAGCTACGGCGTGGCACATCCTTGAGTTTCTGTGCAGTCATTTGCAAATCAGGGTTAATTGTACCATTTTGCAGAGTGGGTGGGTGGCTCAGAGGTAACATGTGGAGAGTGGGGTATGCCTGGCGTGCAGGTATGAGGTATGTGCTTAAAATATGGGTGTCACCGTTCTTCGTTGTGCGTGAACCTGTGTGTGGCAGACCACCTTTCACTTCCCAGAGCTGTGCGAGGCTGTTCTTAGTGGCATATCCGGGTTAAACTCTACTGCTTGATCACTTACGTAAAAGTATCTCTCACCAAGAGAGACACATGGGCTTCCTGCGATCCGAGCACAGTGGTGGAAAGTGGGGCAGGTAGCTCTGATTTTCTTTGAGGCTGCAGAAGTCCCCAGAAAGCTGAGGCAGGGCTGCCCTGGTGCGTGTCTGGATAGTGGTTGATTTTTGCACTAGAGGTGTCCTCCTGCTCTCTTTCAGTCTCGAAGTCACCTTGATGCGTGCTCCTTCTGCTTCTCCACACCTGCTACCAGTCTGTGACCCTGAGGTCCCTGGGTCAGAAATGGGGGCTGGAAGGACCACAGGGGCTCTTGTAGCACTTACAGCCCTGCTTTTGGCTGCAGCTCTGGAAAGCCTACGTTTTTCCCTGCTACTAAATGCGGAGAGCAAACAGGACGAGGGCCAGTGGGGAAAAGGACTAGAAGCTGACTGAGAGGTTGCAGTCTAAGACTGTTGGGTGAGTGGGGAGATCAGGGCCAAAGGCGGAGGATTGTTGCCTTGGCCTCTGCTCCCTGTTTTGCAGATGAGATAGGTTCCACTCTTTGAGACAGCAGCCTTAGCTTTGGATGAACTCTGCTGGCTGGGACACAGTGAAAGGCAGCTGGAATGGACAGAGGATGTTGAGGCTCTCTGGCTCCCAGCCCCCCATGCCAGGGCTCCGAGTACTCCTTCACCATCGGCATAGTGTCTGTGTCTTGGGAGCTCAGCGCCAGAGCCCCAGCTCCCGTCCTTGGTCTCACGTGTGAAGAGGAGATATGACAGCCTGTCACTGCCCTGTCACTGCATTGCCATTATGTGTATTTCTCCCAAGCCTTGGCTGAGCAGGGTGAGTGGGGATGGAGGCTGGAACCCGAGGCCTCAGGTGTGGTAGCTACTCTGCTTTGCATCAGCTCCTGTCCATCTTCCTGACTCTTCCCTAGAACGGACTTAGTGACAGTGCTGGTTGTAGGTCTGGGGATCTTCAGCCAGGACAGGAGGAAAGGGCTTGATATATCATTGGAGTAATGGGAAGTACTGTTTTTGTTTCTTATTTTTTGAGACAGAGTCTTACTATGCAGTTCAGGCTGGCCTTAAACTCATAGGTAGCCCAGACTGGCTTTGAATTCGTGGCAATCCTCCTGCCTCAGCCTCCTGAGTGCTAGGGTTACAGGCATGTGCCACCAAGCTCAGTGAGAAAGTGCTTTTGTACTCTAGCTCGTTTGGAAGATTGAGGCAAACAGCTTATTCTCTGGGAGCTCACACGAGCACTACACTCCAAAGTGATCCTTGGTCCAGTACCATTCCTCCATGTGGGCAGGTAGGTCCGAGCCCTCCCAAGGAAGGAGTGCCATAGCTGAGGAGCTGCCCTAGGAAGGCCTGGGAGCCCTGGAAGGTACAAGTTCCTGCTGGTGGGGGGGGTCAGGTGAGGCACATGGGACCTGGGTGGGCTGAGGTCACTTCTCACAGGGAGGGCACAGGGTCATGAAAGCGGGGGAGGAGATGGACTTCTAACTTTAGGTTTCATACCTCTTTTGATATATGTTTGAAACCACAAATAAGGATGGGAAACTTAGCAATTTAACAAGACACTGTCTCAAAATAAAAAATAAGGAATGTGAAGAAAAATATCAAATAAATAATAAACCAGGCAAGGTTCTTTAAGAGTATCAATAATTAGGCAGGTGTGGTGGCACATACTTGTAATCTCAGCACTTGGGAGGCCGAGGCAGGAGGATCACTGTGAGTTCAAGACTAGCCTGGGTTACATAGTAAGTGCAAGACCAGCCTGAACTACATAGTGAAACCCTATCTCAAAAAACCAAAGGGAAAAAAAAGTGTCAAAATTACCAGTGAACTCTTCTGTCTTCCTCCTACAGGGGCAAGCAAAGCTTGTAGATACAGGAAACTAGAGAGATCAGATTTGGAAAAACACATGAGCAACTGTCAAAGTCATGATCTAGATAATTGGGGGAATTTGAGTGTCAGTCTTAGGTTAGATGATACTGTAGATTCAGTGTTAAGTGTCCTGGGTGGGAGAGCATCCTCATTCTGAGAAAAGAGATGTCAGTAGCTCTCGTGCTGTTGTGTCAGCAGCCTACGTTAACATGGTGTGGGAACTATTTTCACATCAGGAAACATTTTGTACTTATAGTCATGTGCTGCATAACAGTGTTCTAGTTGACAGCAGGCAGACTGAGGCAGGATGATTGCTGTGAGTTCAAGGCCACCCTGGGCTACACAGATAGTTCAAGGCCAACCTGAACTACATAGTGAGATCCTGTGTAAAAAAACAAACAAACAAAAACCCAAACAGTGGGCTGAATGTACAATGGTGGCCCTTACCTAGTGACCTTGTGGCCGTCTTGGATGTGTAAGTATGCTGTGTGACCTATGTAAATGGCCTAATGGTGAATTTCTCACTGTCTCTAGCATTAGGTGATGCGTGTATATTCATGTGCATGTGTAGAGAGAATGCACATAAAGTGTGCATACAAATGTGTCAGAGTGTGCGTAGTTGGTAGCAGGTGTGTGCTGGGTATGCTGTGTTTGCTACACTGTACTTCCAGGGGCCTTGTGGTAGCAGTGCAAGAATGGCTGACATTTGAGAACTATTGTGTGTGGGACTTCTCTTCCAGTCCTTTTGAAGTCTTTGCTGACTCTTCATTTCTAGGACATATCTTTAATAATATATTATACTTTGATAAGAAAAATATTTGACCTAAGAAAAATCATTCAGTGACACATCACTAATATAATGTAAATTGGTTAGAAAATATGATATGAGATGAAAAAATTGTTTCCCCAGTTAAATAAAATGAGATGACTAAATTAAAAATTTGTTTGAATCAGTGAGGCAGAATCCATTCAGTAACTATATTTGCCACCAGTTAAGATACTTACTCAATAGAAAATGACCTGGTGCTGGGCCTGAGGCCATCAGTTAACACTAGAATATTAATGATTCAGTGCAGGATTATAGAACTACCTGGGGTCTCTTTATTTCCAAGAGGGAAACTGGAAGTTATCTTGCTGTGTGCCACCTGCAAGCTGTAATTATGGAGCATTTGAAGAAGGTGGTGGGGAGAGTTGTGCATGTGGTCTGTGTTTCTCCTGGGAAGTAAAGAAGGGGTTGCTTTTCCAGCCTGGGGAGGAGGCTATCATGGCAAAATCTCCAATGCAGGGAACTTTTGTTAGAGATGGAGGCAGGACAGTGGAGGTGGTTGTGAAGAACTGAGTTAGAAAATGTAATGTTTCACAACGTGGTCACAATCATGTTGGTATGATTGTGGGCCAGCACCCAGCCCTGGAATGTGTCTCTGCCTCCCTCCCCTCCTGTTGCGTAGACAGTGCCTGGATCACACATTTGGAATCTCAGTGGCACTGTGACTTTCAGCATCCCTCGCTGGCCAGTACAAGTACTTGGATGTTAGGGGTGAGGGGGCTCGTCCCCTTGGTTCTGCCTACAGCACCAGATTGCATGAGCAGAGGCAGCAGGGCCATCCCTGGGGCAGGAGGGAGCATGGGTGTCCATTCTGAGGACCTGGGTTTGATTCTGGCTCCATTACTGATATCCGTGTGGCTTTGGATAAGATGCTGCTGATATCAGTATTGGTAGAAGTTACCCCCCTCACTAGGTCCTGTCTGTGAAGACATAACTCAGGTGCACTTATCTTGCTGTTGGGTCTGAGGGGACGGTACAAGGGAGTAGTAACTTTAGCGACACGGAAGATGTTAGAAGGGTGTTAAATAGTGGTACTTAGGCTGAGTTGCATCAGGAAGGCATGGGTTAACATATTTTATTAGGCTAGAATCTTAAATTGTGAAGAACAGAAATCTAGCCTACACTGTTTCTTAAAACCAGGAAGCTCATAGGACTCCTTTTCAGCATGGTTCGATCCAGGGTCTGTGGTGAGGTGATCACTGCTCCTGCCTCTCAGGCTGCTTCCCATGCAGCTGTGGAGTTGCCATTTCTTCCTTGCTCTTCCTGCCAGCCCAGATGCCCTAGTCCAGGCAGAGTGCGCTCCTAGAGCTCCAGCAGAAGGCATGGGAGAGACTGAGTGCCCAACCCGGTGTACCCCTACCCCTGGAGCTGGGCCTGAAGAGGCTCTGTGAACTGCAGGGGATGCAGATTTCCTATACCAGTTTCCAAATCTCTCCAAGTGGGAGCTTTTCTCACAAATCGCATGGATTTGTAGATCTACCGATCTTCATGGTAAACCAGGCATTCTGCTCTTTTTCTTGCCTGGAAATTGTTGATAAAACTGCCCTGTTTAGTTGTAACATTACAAAAGTTATACAGGAAAAATAAACAAGCCCGAGACTGGGCAAGAGTGGGATGGAGGAACTTCAAAGCCTGGCCAGCCATCAGGCTCAGCCTCCGCTGGGACCCTTCACGTCTGCTGACAGGTCCACAGATCTGGAGCTCAAGTTGGGCTTGCTTGCTGTAGGAAGCAGAAGCAGACTAGTTCACAGACCAGCCCTGGTGGCTCTGGGAAATGTCTGTTCAGGGAGGCAGAGCTGGGCTTGGCCTGAGCTGCGGGAGGTGACTGTCCAGCCCAGGCAGCCACAGTAGTAGCCTGCCACCTGCCTTGGCCCAGCCCTTTGCCACCTGCCTGCCCCTCTGCCACCTACCTCACATCTACCTCTGACCTCTGGCTGCCTAGATGTGGGCTCACAGCTTTGGCCTCAGGGTCAGGCTCTCTGGCCCCATTTGCCATTGAATCATTCACCAACTGTGAGGGGATCCTGTTGTCCCAGCTCACAGGTCACAGGTCTTTGGCCAGTTTCTAAGCCAGCCACTCTTGGGACAGCTTCGTTGTGACTGACTGCAGGACAACCAGAGTACTCTTCCAGGGGAGGAAGTGGGGGTCTCTGCTTACTGGCCTGGCAGTGACCTGTGGCCTGTTCTAGGGGTTGACCTAGTTGACAGTTTTACTTTAGTATTTTAATAGATAATTTTTATTAAAAAGTGTTTATATTTATCCTGAAGTAAACTTTCCTGTTCCAATTTTGGAAAATAACAGAAAGAATAGAAGTTACTCATGATCCTACGTCTTCATAACAACAGCTAACCCTTGGGTAGCTTTTCCTTGGTGCCAGCTGCCACTCTGTGGACCTCATATGCACAGCAGACTGTACAAGATGGGACATGAGGTATTATAATTCTGGGCTGCTTGTGGGACAAAAGCCAGGGCTATGGTGGGGAGGAGTGGGAGGACACGAAGGCATACTAAGCCTGCAGGGCTGCTGCTAGAATGTCCTGCCTTAAGTCTTTGGGGGCCTGTTGTGTGCTACCTATATACTGTGCAGTGTCTTCCCAGGGTGAGTTGGGAGTTGGGTAGGGCAGTGTCCTGGCTGTCCACCCTAGCCTGCCCCAGCAGAGCTAGGAATGGTATCTAGCCCACGCCCCTGCTGGCAGGAAGGGGCTTACAGCCTACTGCCTGGGGAGAGCCTATAACTCCTCCATATGCACCTGTACCCACAGAATGGCTTGCAGGACACTGTAGTGGGCCTGCTGGAGGCGTTTGAATTAATGAGTAATAGAGTCCAGGGGTGGTGCCACTCCCCCATCCCCCTCACTCAAGTGCATGAAGTGTGGCATCCACTGTGATCTTCTGCAGCATTGCGGTGTCTGTTGCTCTGGGGGCCGATTGCAGGGGCGCCAGCAGCATCAGGGTAGCAGGGTATGTGCATGTGGAGACTGAGGCAGACACTGATGATCCTCCCGTTCAGTGAGCACCTTGGGGATTTCAGGTTCTGAGCCTGGCACTTTGCATACACTGTTTCTGTTGCGTCCCTACTGCCCTCAGGTATGCTTCAGCATCCTGGTTTTACAGAGGAGGAAACAGGCCTGAGGGGGCTCACTGGGGAGCTGAGTTGGCATCCTCATCCAAGTAAACAGGCCGAGGTGTGGAGTCAACAGGCCGAGGTCAGAAACAGCAGCTCACGTGCAGACCTTTTCTTGGTGTCATAAGCGTGTTTGCAATGAGAGCACACAGAGGTGCCCTCCCAGGGGCAGTCCTCTTCGTGGTTTAAGTGAGCAGAATGCAGATGAGGAAAAATGAAGGGAAAAAAGACAAACCACAACAGTTTCGTGTACAGACCTCTCTGGTTGGCTCCAGCCCTAACACAGACATAGATCGTAAGAACCGCTCCGGAAACAGCTGGTAATAGGACACCATACTTTCAGCCTGTCTTTCTTCATTGTTGCCAGCAAAACAATCAGGCCTATATCTTAAGTGCTTGATAGAGTGGCCCAGACACCAGCTGTAACTTAAAACAGTTCTTGTTTGAGTTGCTTTAAACAAACAGATGCAGCCGGATCTGTGGGCCAGGCCCAGTGTGCATGTCTTTGTGTGGGCTGTGTGAGCTGCTTGGTCCCCTGCATCTGCATCTCAGTCTTGCTTGGCCATGTTCCTTGAGGCCTGTTGCAGTGTTTGCCAGGCTGGGGTGAAGGTTCGAAAGAGCACCTCTGCAGGGATCTCCCCATGTCCTTCTGTCACTTCAGCCGTTGCAGAGCATGCATGTGGGGCAGGCTCTGTGCTAGCCCTGTAGATACCATTCAGGAAGTGAGGACAGAGCCTTCTTTACTCACAGGCAACTGTCCTAGACCCCTGTTTGTTGAGTATTTTATATAACCATTAAACCATGTTTATTATGCTACTTTCTGCCTTTAGTTGGATTTTGCACATTGCCTGTAGAATTGCACCTGTGGAAGGCAAGAGTTTCCTTCCGAGTCCTCCTCTGCTGCAGACAGGCTTTGTGCTTTCCATGTGAGCTGCTCGGGCACAGTGCACTCTGCAGCTGAGGTATGCATGTGTGGGGGGCTGTGCAAGGGCCAGAAGCAGGAGTGGACACTCCATGTCAGGAAGATGCAGGCCAAGTTCCGCCCTGCAGCCCACACCACCCTCGGAGGCCCGCTACTTTGTGCTGGCTGCATGTTCGGAGCAGAGCGCAGAGTGGAGCAGTGCAATGTTCTGCCCCAGCCACTGTCTACTCCTTCTAGGACAATAGCGAATGTGAGAAAGCACGTGCCAGGTCCTTCACTCCCTCTCTGCACAAGCTGCGATGGGCCTTTGTTACAAGGAGAACAACTCCAAACTCCCTGCCCCCCTGAGTCTGCCCTGCTGCTGTACTTTGTTCTTCCATTTCCTCCATGTAGATCGCTTTTCACTTCCATCTCTCCAGGGAACCTTCCTGACCAGCACTGCTAGAACACTGTCCCCTCAGTGTGCCACCACCACTCTGTGCTGTGATGCTGCTTGGTTATTTGAGGGATGCTACTATAGTAACAGGGACCACCCCCACTCTGTGCTTTGCTATAGCAATGTGTCTTCCTGACAGAGCTCTGCCTGTGGGGGAGCTGAGGGATGGCCCTGTGAGTGGCAGAGGTGAGACCTAAATCCAGATGTTCTGCTCTAGAGTTGTCCTCTCATGTGCAGGCCAGGCCAGGACCTCTTTAAGGGTGTGGCTTTGGAGTCCAATGAGTTGGGTGCTCATGTATCTCTCTCGAGGTGGGGCAGGGAGGAGTAGCAGTCACTCCCTGTATTGACTGCTCTGTTTGGAGATAGACAGTGCTGTCCCTAATGCCCAAGTCCCAGCAGGTATAGAGAAGGTAAAGTGTCTGAGCTATCAGATGCTGGGGTTTCTTGGAGACAGTGGCAGGAAGAGGAAGTAGCATAGGAGTTCCGCATCACCTGGAGATGGATGGCTGTGGGAATCCTGACCCCAAAGTCTGAGGATTTTCTATGTGCAGAGAGCACCCGGTGCCATTCCTGTGGGAGTCTTAATGCCCTTGTAGTCCCTGATGTCTGATGTTATGGGGACAAAAAACGAACCCAGCCTGTCCCTGAATGTGGGCTGAGAGACCGAGAAGGAGGAAGGGTCACTTTCCTGGGACATCCTGCAGCAGGCCAGGCATCGGGCTGTGTCTCTCTGTGGTGTTGTGTGTACACTGTACACTTCCCATGGTCACCTTATGGCTGTGTAGTCTGACAAGTGGCCCTAGATGATGATGTAGGCAGCATTTAGGTTGAAATCTGAATCTTTCTGACCCAGAGGTTGCAGTACAACTCCTGCTGCAGCTCTCTGTTCACCAACATGGCTTCTAGTTTCTTCCTGTTGACTCAGTCCTGTGGGTACTTTCCAGGGCTGACAAGGCTGTGACGGAGTGCTGCATGCTTCCAGCCTCATGCTAGGTGAGGTGGGAGCCAAGCATCCCAGGCCCCCTGGAATGCTGGAGAAGGTGAAAGAGCACTACAGAGATGGAGCAGTGAGTCTGGGAGCAGAAAGGACTATCCTTGGGTGGGACCCATAGAAGAAGTAGGTCCCAGCACATGTGGGAGTGGGAGCCAGTATACAGTAGGATTTGGGCCACAGGTGTGAGGGAGCCCTCAGACTTTGGGGACAGGGACTGGGAAATTCTCCTCCATGAGGACAGGACTGACTTCCTCATCTTGGGAGAAGAGCCAAGAAAAGTCCTTTGACTCTTAGGACAGAGTTCTTAGTTGTGCTCTCTGGCCATCGCCACCACAACCCTAATCACCCGATGGGGCACTATGCAGTCACACACAGGGACCTTCTGGAGGAGCTAGCAATCACCAGGCAGAGAGGAAGACTCGTAGTGAGAAGAGACTAGACAGAAGTGAGAGTGTATGTAGCCTAAGAACCATAGAATAATCCAAAGACACCTTATAATAAGACTAATTGAAGTGGAAATGAAGGAATAGAAGGCATAGCAAGATTAAAACATTACGAAAAAAGAATAGGTAACTTTGACAAATTACCAAAAACATTCTAAATGTACTTTCAGATTAACTGTCTCATTAGTGCTTCGTGGGAATTAGCATAGGTAGTTTTATAATTTCTTTTAAGTTTTTTTTCTGACCACAAAATTAATATGCATTGAAAATTTGGAAAATGGAGCATGTGTATGAGGAAAAACAGGATAATTCATAGGGGCTGGAGTTGTGGCTCAGGGGCAGAGCACTTGCCAGGTTTTGGTTTGGCCCCCAGCACAGGGAAAAAAAACTAAAACTGTGAACCTGTTACCCAGGATAACTTGGTTAATATTTTAAATTTTTCTAAGACATTCTATTGGATATAAAATTTATTTTAGTTGAGTGTGCTGGTGCACACCTGTAATCCCAGCACTTAGGAGGCTGAGGCAGAAGGATCATTTCGAGTTGGAGGCCAGCCTGGGCTACAAAGTGAGCTCAAGGCCAGCCTGAACTGCATAGCGAGACCCTGTCTCAAAAAGACAAAAAAAATTTTATTTTATTATTATTATTATTATTTTTGGTACTGGGAATAAAACTTAGGGCCTCATGCTTGCCAGGCAGGTGCTGTGCTGCTGAGCTATATCCCCAGCCCTGGATATAAAATTTCAAGTACTGATTTAAAACAACTGAGCTACGGGGGTTATTTTACATCACAACTAAATATTCTTTAAAAACATATTTAATGGCTCTGTGCTGTTCCTCTGTTTCTTGCTCTGCTGTATTTATCCATTCCTTAATGAGCACAGGCTTTGTGTACAATATTGCCTATCCAGATAACAGTATGGTGCATATTGTTTGCATTTCAGATTATTCTTCAGGGGAGATTACCAGAGATGAGATGTTTGGTTGATAGATGTGGACTTACACTTTATGTGGAGGAGAACAAGGCTATGTGAACATTTTTTAGCTTTATCATTATTATTATATAGTAAAAACTTGGTGTGTGCCCTGGGCTCCTAAAGTCCTAGGGATTTCCATGTGATGGGAGTGTCTGTTCTTGGTGGCCCTTGGACCACTCCTGAGTTTATGCTGAAGAGATAACTCAGGGTGGGGACTGGTCATGCTCCCAAGACCAACAATGTGATTAGAGGGTTAATCCCAGCCTGGCCTTGCCACCTGGGGTGGAGGGGGCATGAAGGTTTGAGATCTGTCTCTCAATCAGGCCTACCTTGGTAATGAAACCCTAATAAAAACTCTAGAAATGGAGGCTCAGAGAACTTCTTGATTGGTGAGCACGTGCATGTGCCAGAGGCACTGAGTCCCCAGGGAGAGGCCCTGGCACTGTGCATCCAGGACCCTGCAGGCCTCTCCCATATACATCTTGGTTTCTGGGGTCCTCATTTGTACCCTGGTAATTAGACTGTGCAGCACTTCCGGTGAATTATAGTGATCATCTCATCCAAGCAGACCATGGAAGCCCCTGGATTTGCAGCCAGCTGGTCAGATGTGTAGTGGTCTGAGGACCTTGGAACTCATGGTGTCCTAGGTCAGAGAAGTGTTGTTGGGGGCTGGCCTGTGGCACTAACTCCAGGTGGTTAACATCAAAATTGATATAGCACATATAGCACACAATGTGTGATATGTGTTAGCAGTTTTACCTTAAAAGTGAAAGGTTAAGTGACTGTGACCTCTCTCAGTATTCTTGTTTATACAGTGGAGAATTTCACACCAACCCAGGTCTAGGACTTGCAAGCCTAGCCCTAGCAAGCAGTCACAAGATGTTAGTGTGTCCGTATTTGCATGGGAAAATCAGCTAGAAAAAAAAAAGACAAGAAATCATTTGAAATGACATTAACAATATCACAGTAGAATTATGTGTTACATTTTTAAAATGTCATTGTTTAAAAGGTTGGTTTGTTATTTGATCTTTTGTCATGTTCTACTTTCAAAAAATGTTCTCCTCTGCTTCCTTGTGTTCTACTTACTATATTCCTGTTATTTTCTATGTGGTCTTTTTTCTCTTTTTTAATTGGTACAGATTTATGTCTGTTCTACATCTTATTGCTGATAATGATTCTCCAGCAGTTACCGTGGAGTCTGAATTATTATACCTGCCTCTGCTTGGATTTCTCTAGCTCCTGACCTGAGGACATAGTTGCTCTGTGGCACCTCTTCTCCTGATTTTGGTTCTGCTTCAGAGTTTTTTTCTCAGTTTTAGTGAAGTCATTTTCATAACATGAATTCTTGAAAATTCTTTTTCAAGAATCATAATAAATGTGATTGGTAGGTAAACAGGTGCCTTATTTTAATAAGAGAATAGACGCCTTAGTTCTTTGGGTTGAATCCCACATGTTTGGATCTCCATGGCTGCACTGAGCCTCTTGTGCGCATATACCCTGCCCCGCGTGCTCACACACACACCCCTTGACCGCAGTCTGTCCTCAGGGGGGTTGTGGTCTGTCTCCGCAAGCATTTTCACACACCCCCACGACTGAGCGGTGCACTGTTGTGTTCCCAGCAGGCAGATCTCACTGTCACTAATTTTGTCTGCTTGCTTTATCTCCTCCCCCAACATTTTCTTTCTTTTTATATTTACAGAAGTATTTAAAACAAACTCAACATCTCTCCTCATTTTACCCTTGAATGCTTATGTATGGGCCTCTATAAATATAGATATTTTCTTGATAGGGCAGTGTCATCATAACTAATAATAATTGTTTATTATCTAAAACCCCATTTATATTCAGAATTTTCTTAATTTCTATGGAAAATGCTCTTTACATATGGTTCCCATCTAGGGATATAAAAACCTGTACATCTTAGGCTTTTGCTGTGGGCAGAGAGCCACGGCTCAAGGAGGTGGCCTTCTCATTCAGATGCCAATGCTGGGATTTGAACCCACACTTCATAGTGACGTTTGTGTTTTACACTGTTGTGTGGATCTTCTCATCTGGGCAGAATGAAACCTCTGACCTCAGCCAAAAGCTTCACCCCACAGAGACAGGGTGGGTGGGAGGTGAGTGTGCCCCACATAGCCTGCCTGGCTCAGAATGGCTGTGCTCAGCAAGCCAGTGCTGAATGCCAGAGTGAGGCAAGCCCAGCCCCAGCCTGGGTCACTATGGCTTCTTCTTTGGTTTGATTTCTATTCTAGGGAGTTTCTTTTGGGATAGGCTCAAGGGCCAGGCCCCCGGAAAAGAGGATGTGTGACATCAGGGAATTCTGAAAGCCATGGAGGACCACTAGGACCCAGAGAATCTAAGCTCTGCGATGTGCTTGCTGTGCATTTGGGGCCTGCAATTGACCTCTCTGACCTGGTTTCTGCCTTTGACACATGGAATTACAGTGCTTCCTTTGCGGGCTGGGACAGGGTATGGGATTGCAGGTGTGAGCATCCTTAGTATGATGCCTGACGCGCAGTGGTGGTTTATGAACATGGGCTTTTTGTCATTTCTTTGATAGGGCATCAGGGCTGAGGGGACCCCAGCTCCGAGCACTGGCAGGTTTAGAGAGAGGAAAGGTCCCAGCACTCAGCCTGTGTCCTTGCAGTACTGCATGAGTCTGCTACCCTGGCTCTTTACAGATGTGGGTGATGGACATAGAGCCAGAGCTGCCTCATTTTATTCTCAGAGTGTGTGAGTATTTCAGGTTTCACAGTGAGAGCGTGATTCACGGATACAAGGAGTTGGCAGACTGTTCTGATCTTGGGTATGTAGGGGAACGGAGTGCTGCTCAGAACTGGTCGTGGGAATGTGCTGCCAGCGTGTGTGCTTAGAGCAGGGAGGAAATGTTTGTGGTCCTTTTAGAGTGACTGGGAGTAAACATTTCTTTCACCTTGAAGGAAATGAGTGTTTTAGGGAGAGGCCCAGGGCCCAGGAGCTTGACGAAGCTAGACAGCCCGTGCAGGAAGCCACATAAAGGGGACATCAGAACCAATTGGGTTAGAGGGGGCCTAATAAATTGTGTCCCTCACAAGGACCCGGCGTTTACTGTTCCTTGGGTGGGCCACATGTGCTTGCTCTCCAGAAGATTGGGAACAGCTGTCCCAAGTCATTGCCGTTGAGTCATATCTGGTCCATGGGCCAGCGGTTGGCGCCTCTGGTCATTCTGTCCTCTCTTAGCAAAGCTTGAGGTGATCTGGCCACTTCTCCAAAGATCCGGGGGAACTGTGTGCTCAGCATCCTCCATGCAGTGCTGGCAGCCCGGGCTTCCGCAGTCTCCTGCTGTGTTCTCTGTCCAGGACGGCCTCTTCCCCCGCCTTTCCGGCCTCCTCCTCCTCTCCAACTGTTGAAGCCTCTCTTTTGCACTTGTTTACCAGACACTTCTCATTTCATGTTTACAGACTTCACAGTGTTGATAGTGTTTTTGTGTTTGTGTGTGTGCGTGTGTATGCACACACGTGCACAAGGGTGTAACCCAGCAGGCTGGGAGTTCCTGGAGGGCAGGGCTGGGCTGGATTTGTCTCTGAACCCTGGAACCCAGCCCTTGGGACACCACACTGATGTCTGGAGTAGAACAGAACCAAGTGTTCTCTTAGTGCCCGATGCTAAGGCCTAGGTCCTGGTTTGTGGGGACCCAGGAGGCATTCTGGGAGTCTTGCAGCGGAGGGGGTGGGGTGCTGCCCGGGACACTAGTCGGCCTGTCACTTCCTCTGGGCCTCTGTGCTCCTGGCATGGCTGGGATTGCATCCTGTCCCTCTGGCTGCTCGTGCAGGGCCCTCACAGGACCTGGTGGGCTCTGCAGGCTGCTTCACAGTGAAATGTGTTCCTGCTGCTCCTTGTGAAATGTGACCTGCCATGCCTTCTTCAGTCGTCTGTCTCCATCCAGAAAAATGTCTAATTGTATCTTGAACTCATTTACATTGCTTGCTTCAGTGGCCTCACTTGGCAGCTGAAGCCATATGCTAATTCCACTCTTTTCATGAAGGAATTCTGCTGATTTTACTTACTTTTTATGGCAGATTCCATCTCCCCACTTCTTTTTTTCTGTCTCCTGCTTGTCCGGCGCAGTTTCATAAGCCACTCTCAGGCTCTGTGAGCTGCACCCTCAGGGTGCTTCCCCTGGCAGAGCTCCTGGTGGCCCTGGCCCTATGGCACTGCCAGCCTAGGGCTGGTTATGAAAGCCCTGTGTTGGTCCCTTGGCTCTGGAGCAGGGCTCCCTGGAACCTGGGGGCATGTTTGCATGCGGGGGCACAGCTATGCCTGCTGTTTCTCAGTGCCTGAGTGAGAGCTGGTGCATGTGGCACTGCTGCAGGCACTTGGGAGGTGGTCCTGTGGCTTCCAAGGGGGGGACAGCAGGCTGGGTCCCGGCCCTGGTGGTGCTGGGCAGCGGTATGGCTTGGATGAGGTCTCTGCTGCCCAGAGCCACACTTAGTTCATCTGTAAAGTGCACAGTGAGGACCATCTTCTGCCCCGCTCAGCTTGGCTTGGGGTCTTCTCCAAGGTGACACAGCCCTCCCTCCCCTCAGTGGCCCCTGGGGCCTCTTTACAGCCTGGACCTACCCTGTGTACGGTCCTGTCCTTGGCCTGGCCCTGCCAGTGGCTCCATCATCTCCCTCCTTTTCTGTGTCTAAACAAGCACACATAGCCTTTACGGTACTGAGACGTCTCGCTGAGGGAGAGAGAGTGCATCCATTGCTAGTGGAGCGATGCTCAGCCTAGGAGTGCAGGGGGCTCTGCCTCAGGCTTGGGGTTGTCTGCTCTCTGACAGTGCCTCACCCTACATCAGCAGTGCATGGCTGTGACGAGAACCTGTGCTGCACTGCTGGGTGCCAGGGTCCTGTACTGGCTGAAGTTGCAGAGACTCACAGAACAGGGGTGTTCTGAGCAGTGTGGGGGCCTCTCCTAAGCTGAGAGGTGAAGCCAAGGGGCCCAGAGAAGGGGCGGGGTGGGAAGAATGCTTTGGGCTCCCACTCCTGCCTGGCCCCCAGGAGTAGTGGTGGGCATGGCCCAGGGAGGGACAGAAGGGGAGCTCTGACTGTGCCTTCCTGTCAGTTTCATCTCCAGAGAGGGGACAGGAAGTTCCCGGCTCCCATCCTGTCTTCACTGCTGCCGAGGTCGAGTTTGGGCAAGTGATTTAACCTCTGTGCTTTGTTAACCTCCGTGCTTCAAAGTTCCTCCTGCAGAATGGAAGTGCTGATAAAGCACCTGGTAAAGGAGATAGAGTTCAGTGGAGAAAGCAAAGCCCAGTTCCTGTGGAAAGGACTCATGCCAGGGGCTCGGTGTGGTAGAATGCGTCCCAGAAGAGGTTTCAGCCTGGCATCTCTGGTTTCCTTGTTTACCCAGGACAGTTGTTGTCTTCCCTTCTTTGTGGACTTTGTGCCTGTTGGGGTTATGTTGAGATAGTTTGGAAGTATGTGCTGTAAGCCATAGGAAGAAACCCTGACAGAGAGAAAATCACACATCAGCACTGTCAGGTGCCTCTGCCTGCATTAACTCCTCCATGCCTTGTAACTTCCCTGTGAAGCTTGGCCCCGAATATTGGGGTGAGCCTGGGGTACCCCAGCACCACCCCTCTGCTGCTTGGCTGAGGTCCAGATCAGGGAGGGGACATGACTGCCTCTGGTGGCTCAGCTGGAGGGGCCAAAGCTATGGCTGTCTGTGGCACCAGCCACCCTATCCCTTTAGGGTGGCCCCTCCTACCATTCACCTTTCCCAAGACCCAGGCAGCTCCTGGAGCAAGAAGACCTGAGCTGTTTGCTCTGCCTCCTCTGGGCTCAGCGGCTGCGGTCTGAGTGTACTGCTGATTCCAAGGGGGTAAGGGCCACGGGAGCTGGATGTTTACTCTGCTCCTTCCAACTTTCCTTTCTAGAGAAAACCCACTCCTGAGGTCTCACATGAGGGAGCTGCAGGCCAGGCCTGGCCCATACACATGTTTTATTTGGGCCACACAGTTTAAACATTTTTTGAATTGGTTGTCAACATTTAAAAATTGGCAGATTTCATATAATAGTCCAGATTTTTGGCTTCTCTTGAAGAATCAGACAATCTGGCAGCCTCAGGCCCACATTCTTCTCTGTCCAAAGTGGACTGGTACTGAGGAGAGACTGGCCCCTCCAGGTGGGGCTGGGAGTTCCCTTCTCTGCAGTCTTGCCTGGGCCTAAGAGGCTTGGGGAGTGGGTGCCACAGCCCCTAGCATCCTTTGTAGGTTGCTGGAATTCATCAGGGAGCATGGTGATTCTAGTCCGGGAACTGGATAATGCCATGGGGTGCAGGTCCTGGGGAGGTTGGCAAGCCCCATGTGTGAGGCTCACAGGGCCCCATGAAAACCTGACTCCTGCTCTGCTGGGGCAGGGTGAGAGGCTTTGCCAGGCCTCATGGCCTACAGAGAGGGCAAGCTAGAGTGGAGTACACTGTCCCCTCCCCATACACCCTGTTCCCTGTGCTATACCTGAAACTTAGAGATATGGTGATGCTTTGTGAAGTTTCCTCCCCTTTCCCTTGGGGTCAAAGGCTGCTGTCTTCAAGAGAAATCCTCTTCAGTGGCACTGTAGGGAGGCAGCCTGGTGGAGTGAAAGTGGGCCCCTGCTCAGACAGGTCTGGCCCCCCCTCATGTTCTAGCTGTAGGGTTGCCCTGAGTGCTTCTCTCATTCCTCCTTCCCTCCTTCCTTCCCTGCCCTCACCCCTCACAGAGTGACCACTTTCTGTGTGTTCAGCTGTTTCTAACTTTTGTGAGCCTCGGACTTCTCATCCCTTGGTAACTGGTAGAAAGTTGTTACCAACTATGAGGTCTGCTTGCTCATTTTCACAATGGAAATTACATTGACAGGACCTCAGAGTTACGTTCATATGAAATACTGACATAAAAACAAGCCAGGTGTGGTGGCACACACCTGTAGTCCTAGCCACTCAGAGGGTCAGGGAGGTGGGGGTATCACATGAGCCCATGAATTTAAGACCAACTTGGGGCCTAGGTAAAATAGTGAGATCCTAAGCTTTAAAAAAAAAAGGAAGGAAAGCAGTTTTGATAATTGTAGCACAAAGTCCTGAGATGATATAGAAGCACACAGATCTCCTAGCTCTGGTCTTCCAGTCTTATGGATCAGGTAGGTACCTTCTATGTTGCTAGCCCTTTCTGAAGTATATAACATAACTAAGGGGTTAGGAGTGGTTTTATCTCCGTTTTATAGGTGAAGGGATGGGCTGAGAGCTGAGGCATTTTGTGAAATACCACACTTCCTGGTCAGGATCCAGGCTGCTGTTGACTCTTCTTGAAGTTTGTACCCTTAACTCTCCTCTGTGGGACTCACCACAGAGGCTGCTCAGGGTCCTGGTACACTGAGTGGCCAGTGACGGTGGAACCAAAGATGAGTTTTCTGGCCTCAATATAGTCCTAGCTGGCGACCAAGTCTGAATGCTGATTCAAGACTGCCAGGGAAGCTCCCTGGTTTTATCCCGAGGTGCCCAGCAGCCTCTGGTACCCACCCTGACTGAGCACCTCAGTGCCAAGTGGGCAGGGTCGCTTTCCTGCTCTCAGACATGGCTAACTGAGTGCCCGGCCACCTCACATGGCTCTTTTCACAGTTCACGTCCCATGTCCGCCCCTTGCCGTCTGGTCCAGAAGAGGCTCTTGTGCCCATATTTGGAGATTTGTCTAATTCCCTGCCTTGCTTACTCTCTTAGCTTCTCAAGGTATCTCCAGAGCCTTGTATACTCTGTCACCTCTCAAGCTGTACAATACATGAGGGCAGAGGATAATTTAGTTATTTTTGAATAAAGATTCTTAGCAAAAGGAAGAAGTGTGTGTGGGGGGGTGTTCATACTCACTACATGAAATAGACAGTGTTTCCTGAAACAGGAGATATGAACTCCAAGAATTTAAAATAAAACATTCATTTTATTATTTTTTTAAGGAGGAAAATGAGAAAAAAAAGTAGAATAGTCAGTCTTTTTATCCTAAGTACAGATGAAATTGATTAAACCTTAAAGGCTGGCCTCCGCACACCCGGTTTATTAATTGAAGAATTTCCTCTTACCCAGAATGGGAAGTTCACATTAAAATCGAGCTTGCCCTGAGTGGTAGTGACACTTGAGAACTGAACATTTTCCACAATCCTATTTTCTCTTCGGTGGTAGAGGAAATCCTAAAATGGTGGGGGGAGGAGGGGTGCGGGAAGAGGGAGCTAGCGGAGACCGTACGTTTTAAGGAAGCCTTCTTTCATTTCCTTGTAAAGCATGAAATCAAATTATAGCTCACGGCCCACAATTATTTTATTTCTACATTTCAAATTCCATTTTCTGCTCCTTTTCACTGCTCTTGAACAGGAGTTGTACTGTTATGCAAAGTCAGCTAAAAAGATTACCCCAAATAGACAGGACACAGTAGTGTAAGGAAGCAGAGAGGCCAGGCTCCCCGCTAGGTGGGATCCTGTGGCCCTCGAGCCACATGCTCACTTCCTCCTGGGCGGGGCAGTGGCAGCCATAGCCCCTGGGCCCTGATGGTGCGTGGGTGCTCCTGTGTCATGTGTCATGTTGGCTCTGTCCTCTGTCTGCCGAGAAAGGAACCTGGGTGGTATCACTGAGAGCTTCTTGAGCCTGGGCTCCTCACTGCCTGCCATGAGGAGGTGTTCGAGGTGTGCTGGGTGTGGCACCAGGGTTGCAAGTCCATGCATGTCAAGTTCTCTGCATCTCTCTTTTGCTGACCCTTGCTTAGTGAGAGAGGAGCACTAGGCTCCAGCAGGCCATGCTGTCCAGAGAGTACCCAGTAATTGTCATCTCTTGCTTTAAATTTTCATTTATCTTTATGGTTAATTTTTATTATGGCATTGAATCTGATGGTGCTGCATTTACTGTCACATAAAGTTCTTTTTTTTTGGTGCTAGGAATCGAACTCAGGACCTTGCACTTTCCAGGCAGGCGTTGTACCACTGAGCTATATCCCTGGCCCCATAAAGTTCCTTGAGTGCAAACAAATTTGAGATTTTTAAAAAAAAATGACTTACTTTCTAGTTAGGTGCAATGGCACATACCTGGAGTCCCCAGCTTTTGGGAAGCTGAGGCAAGAAGAGCGACCCAGGAGCTTGAGACCAGTCTGGCACCATAGCAAAACCTCATCTAAAAACAAAAAAAGGAATCATGTTAAACACACATATATGTACATAATAGTAGAGGTGGGAGTCATGGGCAGGGCGGAAATCATGCTGATGATGTGTGAACAGGGAACCCTAGTTTAATTCATGCTCCCTGCCTGAAGCGGAACCCACTGAAAAACTTTAAGCAAGGAAACTTGAATCCTGAGGCAGATGTCCATCCCCATCCTTACAAGTGGCTCAGGAAGTTTTCCTGTAGACCCACCTGTGCTGATTGGTGCTGCTGGAGAGAGCACTTCCTCTCCTATTTTCTCTAGCTGGGCACATCTGGCTGCAGCTTGTGATTGTGAGCAACTGCCTGGTTTTTTCTGCCTTTGGCCTCTCTGTGGCTGTACAGACACATGGACTCTAGGACACAGGACAAGCTTTGCCAACACAGGGCTGTCTAGGATTGAATGCAGCTGTGTGGTTTGCTAGCTGTGTGACCTTGGGCAAGTCACCTCTGAGCTGCCCATTCTGGGCTTTGTCACCAGTGAGATGTGATCCTTCCATCTTTCTCAACTAATTGCTCCTTTCCGCAACTCTTTACCCATAGTCATCTGTTTTGTACCCCTCTTTTTTTCTTGTTGTTTCCATTGTTAAGCTTTTAGTTTTGAAATAATTTCAAATGTTCAGAAAAATTGCACAGATAGTGTAGAGAATTTCCAAATACCTCTTGCCCTAGGGTGATCTCATTATCGCCCTGATGTAAGTCTATCTGATTTTGGTACAGGTGGCCTTGGGTTCAGGAGTCCCTCCTAGCAAGCTTGACTATATGCACTATGGTGTGAGGACAGTCACACCGTCTGTGGAGACTGCATTCATAGGATATCTGTATGCCCACCAAACAAATATAGCTAGCTGGCTGGCTCTCTGCCACCGCCTGCTTTGGGGATAGTCCAGCTGGTAACATCAGAGCCAGCCCCATCACAGCTGCTTAGCAGGAGAGGGGCACACCTAGTGAAGGTGTGGCATTGATCCCAGGGAGAGAGTCCTTGCCTCTGAGATTCTAAGCCCTTCTGATGATGGAATAAAAGTCTCTGGTTGGTGCTGAGAACTCTTCATGCTTCTCTTAATGGCAGGCTCAGTGCCTGTGGCAGCATTGATGTTGGCTAGGATTTAGTAAAAGTGTTTTATTTTTATTGTACTTTCACACACACAAAAAAACCTTTATTTACGATAAATGATGCTAGTTTTCCAGTGATACAGAGTTCTACTTTAAAAAATAGATTATTACTGAATCAGTTAAGTATGCATGTGGTGCAGAATTTTAAAAGTACAAAGACATGGCCAAGAAAAAAGCAACTCTTCCTTCCTTCCCTGTCCTCTGCTAACCTCATTCACCTCCCCAGAGACAAAGGGCAGTGCCCTGTTTCCTTTACCAGTCCCAAGGATGCTCAGAGATGTCAAGCATATGCTTCCTGGTGCAGATGCTAGAAGTGGCAGTGTGCTGAGCATGTGGTACAGGGCTCTGTCTTTGTGAGAGTCCCACTCTGTGAGTGCCCAGCTGGTTGGTGCTTTTAAACAGCTGTGCAAGACTGCTTTGCACTGTACCACAGTTCGTTTAAGCACCCCTCGAGATGGGCAGTGGAGTGCTTGCTATTAGAGGCATTGGCACAGGCCTTGTGCATGTGCCTTTGCACTTTGGCAGCTGTTGCCATGCTGGCCTCCAAACAGGCTTTGCCAGGAATACTCCAACTGGCAATACTGAACTCCTGTCAGCCTGCCCTTGGCTGCAGGGCATTAGAGAGTGTTTTGAGAGGACACTCTCCTGTGACCTGTGACTTAGTTCTGTGACCTGTGACTTAGTTTTCGCATCTGTAAGTAGGGTGGCAAGTGAGTCGGCTTGTGTGAACATCAGTTCAGGCAGGGGGAGCACTTAACACAATAGCTCTTTTTGTTATAATCGGTAAGAGGATTTCCGTGCAGCTTCACTTTGGATTTCTCTTTTGGTTACAGTGGGGCATCTTGCTATAGTTTTGAGCTATTTGTGTTTCCTTTTCCCCTGCTGGCCTCTCTGCCTGCACCTCCTCCTTGCACAGGCCCTTGCCTTGCTCCTCCTGCTGCCTGCACTGCTCTTCTGCTCCCTGCCCACTTCTGTCCTTGGAGTCTGCCTGATGCCTCGTGGATGAGACCTCTTGGACATTCCTGAGTGTGCTGCCCCTGCCTTGTGTGGCCCTTGACACCAGTATCCTTGACCCACCATGAAATTGACGTAGGTTTAGGGTTGGCTTCTTGCTTTTCCTCACTGAACGCTAAGGGGTAGGAGTTGTTGTTCCCCTAGCCCCTCAGGTTTGCCAGGCTCTCACCCTAGGCCCAGTGCCCAGACCTGCTCTGTAAATGTGCTGCTAGCTGTTGATATCATTTACATTTTTCAGCTGAGTTGTTACTCTTTCAAATCACCAATTTAAACATACTTAATTTGAGATATTCAGGAAAGTAGTCCTCTGTGTGTAATAGGTGTGTTAAGCCTCTCTTTTTGAACTTTATCATATCCTTTTCCACGTTTGATTTTCATGTTGCTCCGCTTGTCACTTTTCCTTTTCTTTCATGTTTCTGGCTTGGTATCTCACCTGGGTAGTTTCTACTTTTAAGATCCTAACCTTTTTTCATGCATTTTCTTCCAGTACTTTTTGGCTTTATGTTCTTAGGTTTGAAACCTTAGTCTACTTGGAATTTATGTTGGTGTAAGGCGGAAGACAGAGCTCCGGCTTTATTTTTAATCTCGATGGTTGCCCTTCGTCCCTTTGTCCCAGTTGTGTGGTTGTCTCCAGTTACAGATGAAGTGCACGAGTCTCAAATGAGAGAAGCCATCCTCTTAAGATTTCTTAGCCACTGGCATCCTGCACTGCTCTCCTATCCGCTCTGTGGGTGTTTGGCAGTGAGGCTCCGGCATTTATTGTTCTTTGGCTTTTCCTCCTTTTGGCAGGGGCCCAGCACCTCTATTTCTCTGCTGTCTTGTCTAGGGCTGCTGATTTTTCCCTTGATCTCTTACATGGCCTCGCTTTGTTGTCCCCCTGTTCCTCCACCACTGACATGGCTCTCATTGTTCTCTGCAGGGCTTCTGAGGTGGTGATGAATGTCTCCTTTTGCTCCTCCTGCAGGATGGGCCTCCAGTGGCACGTGTGTCCTAGAGGAACTGGCAGGCTGCCTTTGCACATGGTCTGCTCCCCTTCCTCTGCCACCTGCAGGGCTCTGTCTACCTTCTCTGGATGCCTTGGGGTTCCCACAGGATTCAGGAATGCAGGACTGTAACTAAGAGGCAGCTGGCAGTAGGAAGAGCAGACTTTGGAGTCTGGCAGCTCTTGAGTCTGGCCCAACTTTGGCAGTTTACTGCTGTGTAAGCCAGTCCTGAGGTTTGTCTTCAGAGAAAGGGACGCCTCTCCTCATGGGGCTATGGTGGGGATCAGAGCTAATGCATAAGTAACAAGTCTGGGTGCCTGTTAGGAGCAAAGTTGATGCCCTTACAGGGTGGTGGGGGGCAATCAGGAGTTGTGGGGACCAGGATAAAAGTGGGAGTGTATAAGCTGTTGTCAGGGTGACAGGAGCCCCTTGGCCATGTCGCATGCAGACCTAGTTTTACATCTGTTCTTTGTACGTCTGCTTTTCCGTACTGTCCCTCAAATGATAAATGTTGGCAGTGCGTTCCTGCACTTACAGGTGCTAAGGTGGAACAGTGCTTGTCCCTTAGTGGCTCACTTTTGTCCTTTTGCAGCCAGTGAAGTGGGCTCTAGGCCTGGCTTCAGCCCAGGGCTTACTCTGCAGTAGCTGCTGCTTTTGGGGTCCACACATGAGGTGCTGGATCAGCTCTGCTTCCACAGGTACTTCTGGTACTTGAACCACCTGCAACTTGTTTTTTGGGACTGCTTGGTATGGCACATTCTTTACTAGCAAACAGGAAGCTGAGGTTTTAGTGTGAATGCACTAGGGACTGATGATTCAGGGGAGATGTCCGGTCCTGCCTGCCTGCCTCTTTTGCTCGGAGTCTCCTGTTGGTCCTGTAGGTTTGGCCAAGATGTCTATGGAGGAGCCCACCTCTGCAGGCTGGTTCCAGAAACAAGGATTTCCTGTTCAGGAGTGGGCACAGTGCTTCAGGCTGTGGCTCGCCTTTACCAGGTACCCTTGAGAGGGCTGCCTCTGGGGGCTGTGATGTCGGGAGGTATTGTTCATACTCTTCCTTTTCCTCTTGTGAAAAGTGTGTATGAATCATGAGGGAACATGGGGGACGTAGTCCCTTACCTTCTGAATCATGGGAAGTTAGGAAGAAACTGCAAATGTGCCCTTCGACAGGAAAACTGCACAGAGAGAACACTGGTGTGCACAGAGCCATCATACACCTGAGCAACTCCCTTTGGTGGGCTGAGTGGCTGTATCACAGTAAAAGTCTTTCCCCCCCGGCCCCCGAACCAGCAGTCAGACAAGAACAGCTGCAGCCGGTGTTGGCACTTGACCAACTCTGGGCTCCACCCCGAGCCTGGTGGCTTTGGGCAAGTTTTTTAACCTGTTGGAGCTTTAGTTTTTTGAACCACAAAATAGGAAGATAGACAAACCATACTAAGAGTAATGAATCAAAGTAGCAGCAATCGTGATGGCACCCGGGACTGGTAGAGCTGCTGGCACCTCCTCCCACCCGGGGCACTCAGGAAGGGACCTCTGGCATCTATGTCTGTGTCCTGGAGCATCCAACCTGGAGCTGCCCTCCACACTGGCATAGCTTCAGGGATAGAACAACTGTTCCACTCTGGACGCAGATGCTGCTGCTCAGGGATGTGGCATGCTGTGCTTGGAGAGCAGTTGTGAACTGCTTTGATTCTCTGGTGCTTGACTTTGACTATTTCCTTCCTTCTCTGAAGTGCTTCCCATGTGTGCTATCTCATTTAATTGTCACTTCACCCCAGTGACTGAGGTACTGTCCCTGTGTTCCCTGTGTAGATCAGGGAGTGGGGCAGAGTGCTTTGTCATAGCTGACAGGGGGCACCATTCTATAGGACATCAGGTGCCACCACAGTATACCTTGTTCATTGCATTATATTTCCATTCCTCATCACATGGTAACAAATTTTTCTATTTTATACTTTTTTTTTGGTACCAGGAATTGAACTCACAACCTCATGCTTGCCAGGCAGGCACGCTATGCCACTGAGCTATATCCCCAGTTCCTATATTTTAAATTTAATATTATTAGTCCTTTTTAGAAAACTTTCAAGTTCTGACTTAAACTGATTCGAGGTTGCTAAAATGTTTTTAAAGTTTTATATTCAGGTTTTCCGGCCAAAATTTTTTTCTGGCTGCATCCACCCCCCAGTCCCAGATGGAAAATTCCATCTCAGAGATAACTTACTTTGTTAAATCTTGAGCTTTGTCAGTTTTTCATTATTTTTATTTTTGAAATGATTACAATATACAGTCTACAGAATTAGAAATTGTAATTTAAAAAAAAGTACTGAGAAACTTTAACCCTGTTATAATTACTCTGCAAACCTTTCAAGGAGTCCACAGTCAATGCAGCTAGATGAAAAGCCCTGATAGATTGGAAATATAGAGGGTCATTTGTCAGCCTCGAGTTTCTGTCTTGTGTTCCCACCCACTCGGTCCCTCTGTCCCTGTATCTCAGGGTGATTTCCTACCCTAGGTTCATGGGAACGGGGAAGGACACTGTTTGATTCATTCTCTGGAAATACTGGGGAGTTTGAAGAAGACAAGACAGGCAGGCCAGTTGTGTCACTTCCTGTTGCTGATCAAAGTTTGCTGAAGAAATGAGAGTCACAGAGCGACTGCCAGGCAGCAGGCAGTTGCCTGCTGCTGACCCCAATGTCTGGCAGTGCCTGGTTCTCAGTGTGGCCAGTCAGGCCACCCTGACCTCTGGGCTCCTTAGAAGTCCTTGGTGCTGGCCGTGCTGCAGAGAGGGAGCAGAACTGTGTGCTTGCTGGAACAAAGGCAGCCTATAGACACCAGATAAGGCTGCAGATGGAACCCTGACTGGCTCCCTCAAGCGTGGGCCCACTTGCTGAGCCTGTCAGTCAGCACCATTTCCCATGCACAGGATCCCAATGAGTGGGAGGGCCCAAGATGTGGACGGGGCAGGCCTCAGCACTCTGGGACAGTTGTATATGCCAGTAGGAAACTGAATCTTGGAGAAAAGGAACAGAGTCCTGGTGAACAGAGTGGAGGAAGCATGGAGCTAATGTTTATCAGTGCAGCTCAACAAGGATTTGTTAAGCTGTGCCCAAGTTGGTCCTGTGCTGGGAATGCAGACCAAAGCCCCAGGCCTGGGCTGCCAGCACTCAGGCTAGGGTGGGCAGACAGAGCAGGGCAAGCAAGGCCTGGGCCACTGACACTCAGGCAGGCTCTTTGGAGGTGGCGAGAGCGAATGTGCATTGTGCCTGGTTCTCAAGTAGAGGATGAGGGTGAAGTGGAACATTTGGGAGAGGATGACATGTGGCTTGGGTCCCCATTGAGAAGGACAGGCTGTGTGGTGCTGTGGTTAAGAGCCTGGGCTCTACCAGCTTCTCCAAAGCCCCAATCTCCTCATTATCTCTAAAGTGTGGTGTTGTTTCGTCCAGACCTGAAGGTTGGAATCACTCCTGAGTGCCCCTAGTGGAGCCCATGAGGTAGAACAGGCTTGGGCTGGTTCCAGGACCTTTGGGCCTTGAAGAAGGGCTCTTTCCTGGCTGGGACACCACACACTCCTCTTACCTTTAGCTCCCTCCTTCTGCTCAGAGACGGCCTTACAGCCTGGGATGGCCGTGGGTTTGCTGTGGATGGGAAGACTGGGGGTGCCAGGGTCCTCTTACTAGCGGGAAGAGCTCACATTTACCTTGTGGGAGGCAGGTGTAGGCTTTGTGGGTCCAGGGGCAAGACAAGGAGCCCAGAAAGCCCAGAAGGGCAAGGGGCTGTGTGACATAAGTCAAGTGTGAGAGCAACTGTTAATTTAGAGAAGAGGGACTCTGTAGCCACACTGGAGAGTTAGTTTGTATTCAGAGGGCAGTGAGGACTCTTAGCAGGAAAGCGTTATGCCAGTGTGTGTTTGTTTTATTATTTGTGTACTTAAAATGTGAATTTCTGAGTGATTCTGAACCCTTGTTTGAGATGAGAACAGAAGACTGTGCCATGAAGAATTTCCTCTTTGCCTCCCACTCTCTCTCATACTCCTGGGGTGGCTGAATCCCCATAAAAGCTGCTTGGCTCCTGCAGACACATGGGACACTGAGCACTGCTCTTCCTCTTCCTTTCCCCTGCCACTCTTCATGGAGGCCATTCTGGTGTGGTCCAGAAAGGGCTTCTTCATTTGCATTGTTTTTAACCTTCTTTTTACTGATGGGCATCTAGGTGGTTTCCAACTTTAGGGTCAGTAAACACACCACAGGGCATTCTGTGTTTATATGAGCTTGGCTGGATCGCATGTTATATGCGTTTTGATAGTACCTTCTAAATTGGCCCTGCAGATTGTACTAATTCATGTCCCCCTCAACTGTGTGAATCAGTCCTGGGCTTTTTTTTCTTTTTTGAGAAGCTGAGGATCGAACCCAGAGTCTTTGCTCTGACCTACATCTCTGCCCTTTGTTATTTTGACATAAGTCTTGGTAAGTTGCCCAGCCTGGGGTTGAACTTGTAGCCCTCCTTCCTCAGTCTCCAGAGTGCTGGGATTCAAGGTGTATACAGCTGGGGCTGTTTTAAATATGTTGTGTTCCTGGTAGATGATGGAGTTGGTGTCCCCTCTGCATGGCTGTGGGAGAGACCTAGGCCCTCTGCCTGGGCGCTGCTGCTGCCCCTTGTACCTGGGCCTGATCCCTGGACATCAGGGACCCCACCTTCCTCCTGTCCTGGAGGAGGGAGAGGCAGCCTGGGCTGGCGGGAAGGGAGCAAGGGCATGCCCGCCTGCTCAGCCACTTTCCTCAACACCAGGACAAAATACCTGACCCTGCAGTTCAGGAAAGGAGCCCCTTCATTCAGCTCCTGTTTTTGTAACTTGTAGTCCTTGTGTGGTCGGCAGCAGGGTGGAAGAGCCTGGGCAGAGGGAAGGCTCTCCCATTCCAGTAACCAGGGAGCAGAGAGACAGGAGAGGAGCCAGGAAGAGAGCTGCACCCTGCCGGCCGGGGCCCTGCCAGGCCGCCCCAGTGACCGTCTCTTCTCAGCAGACTCTACCTGCTGACAGCAAGTCAGCACCGCCCCCGTGTTCCAGTCACCTTCCAGAAGCCCAGCCTCTGAGCTCAGGAGGCTTTAGGGGACATCCAGATAGAAACCCTAACCCAGCCAAGCCTCCTGCCGGAGGTGTGTAGGCAGCAGAGCATTGACTGCAGCCAGTGGCCCTGGCTTCTCGCACCCTTCAGTGTCTATTGCCCATGTGACCTACAGTATGAGTCCCCGTGTCCCCAAGGCTCCCTTTCCTCATTTGAAACACAGGTAGTGGGGGAGGACGTGAGTTGGCCTAGTGTACATTGTTGGTGCCAGCAGGCGGGCAGGAGTGTCCCCTCTACTATGCTGTTGTCATCAGAATCACTCCTAGAGCAGTCTTCCTCTGCCTCTTAGGGGCCATAATTGGGCCTGGAAAGCTCTTCATGGGGCATTTTGTAAAGAAAAATGAAAACACAGTTCCTTTCAGCAGGGCAAATCCTTGTATTTTCCCCATTCACAAAGTCATATCCCGTTGTTTTCTTATTGAAATGACTATAACTGATGTTAAAAGGACATACATAGCCCCTTTGCAGGGTGACACTGGGTTCCCTCTATCAGCTGTTCTGTGACCATCTGTTTACCTGCTGGGGTTGGGCTCAGGTTGCTATGCAGGAACGGCTACGGCCAGGCACACATGACAAAGCTCAGTGGCCCACAGTACTGTGAGAAGCACCATACACTCCCCTGGTCCCTGACCTTTACTCTTGGGTTTTTCTTCTCCTCGTTCTGAACAGAGCGAGTGTCTAGGCACTGTCTACGCCTTGCACAGAACGTGAGTCTTTTCCTGCTTGGAATGAAAGTGACAGGATTGGTAAAATAGATGTGTGTGGGTCTGGATTTGGATGAGCTTTCCCTTGCTGCATGTTAGCTGTGTGGCCCTGGGCAAGCTGTATGTTATGGGCCTCAGTTTCCCCAGCTCCTTTGATGGTCCAAGCATCCCACCCAGGGCCAGGAGCCACGAGGGTCATGATCACCATCCATTCTTCTTTGCCCACTTCTTGCAGCACTTTGTCTGGCCTGCAGTGTGGGTGGCTTTGGGTGGGCCTCTATACCACCTTGCCCTTGCTGACCTTGTCTTCTCTCTTCCCAGGAGCCCAGATCATTGACCTCATGATGCTGGTCATCGACGTGACCAAGGGGATGCAGACCCAGTCGGCAGAGTGCCTCGTGATTGGCCAGATTGCCTGCCAGAAGCTGGTCGTGGTGCTAAACAAAATAGACCTCTTAGCTGAAGGGAAGAGACAGACAGCCATTGACAAAATGACCAGGAAAATGCAGAAGACCCTTGAGAACACAAAGTAGGTTTGCCAATTGGAGGAATGCTACCCTAGCAGGTGGTGTTGGCATGGACTAGGTAGGCAGGGCCAGCCTCCCACCCTCTTAAGTGGAATCTTACCTGGTACTTGTGCCCTTCAGGGCTGCAGTGAGCTGGGAAAAGGCTAAGGGGCTGTTCAAACAGGCCAAACCACAGGAACGTGGAAAACTAGAAGCGACCTTTCAGGGAGTTTGCTCACAGGAGCGGTGCATGTTGGAGGCTGGTTTTACTGTCTCTTGCTCTGGTCAGAGTGAGGCACTGGTGCTTGTGCGCCTCAGCTCCAAGAAGGGAAAGCCAAGGACTGTGCCTGTGTGGAAGACCTGGTGCAGAGGGCAAGTCTCTCGGGTTCTCGGGCCTGCCTAGGCCAGACCTCAGTGCAAAGCAGCTGGGAGCCCTGACCATTCTCCCTCTGCTTCTCCACATCTTAGTGGTCAACAGGCAATAAGGAATTTTGGTGGGTAAATGGTCATTTCTGTCCCAGAAGCTTGTCATATTGGGTGGATAGATGGGTCACTGTTGCTGCTGGAGGCCAGATGAGGAAATGGCAGATGACACAGGTCTTCTATAGCAGCTTGTGCTGGGAATGTACAGTGTCATCTTGTGGAGGTAGGAAGTGGTGGCAGAGTTTTGTGCTGGTCTGACTGCATGAGGACCCATCAGGAGCTCCAGGCCTGGTAGGGAAGACCAGGGGGCACTGGGGCAGCAGGGACAAGAGGTGTGGCTCTGAGTCAGGGCAGTGCAGGAGGGAGGAGGTGACCTGGGGCTCTTGAGGCTACTCCACAGACCTTGTCTAGCCGTGGGCGCTGATGACAGTCGGGGCAGGAAGGTGGCAGAGCCACTGGGTAGAGCAGGGTAGTGGTGGCAGGTGGGAACCGTGGAACCAGGAGCCACCTGGGTGTCAGGCAGCCGCAGGATGACTGATCCTGATGTAGTTGAGAAACGAGTGAATGTCTTTGTTGAGCACACAGCACTGGCAAACCTTGTTGTTATATCAATTTCCCACTTCCTCTCTGGGCTGGTCCCTTTTGATCAATACTAAATAGTGGTCACCGGGAGACAGGGATGCTTCCTCTTTGCTATGCAGCCCAAGACAATATCCTGCCGCTGCCACCTCTCCTTCTCTAGCCCAAGGAGGGCAAGCAAGTAGAGAGTGTTTTTGTTTCCCTGTCATAAAGATTGATAGAGCTTCTCATTTATGATTTCTTTTTCAGATCCAACACCTGCAGCTCTCCCTCAGAATTCTCACATCAGTTAAATTAAAGCTCCAGCCCTGTGAATGGGCCAAATATGTCATAAAAGATTTCCTAGCACTGCCTTTTGTTAGCAAAATTCATCAATCCGATAAAATCGACACATTTAGATAAGTGTTGCATAAGAATTCAGACTTTGTTATTCCCAACGGAAGTGGATATGAGACTGTAAAAAGGAAGATAAAAAATTATATCATCTTTTTAGTGAGTTATTTGATCTCCCTGCCGCTTTATTTACTTGTCAGAAAGGGGAGAACAGGTCTTCTGGACCCCTGCATGAAAACCCAACACAGTGTCAGTGTCATCTTCCATATGAACAGTCTTCTGGGAAGGGCTTAGCATACTCTGGGTATAAATTAATAGTTGCCATTTTGATTAATTAATTAAATTTAAGAAAATTTCTCACTTGCATGTTTGAATTACTATTCCTATTTTAAAGTATTAGTTCAAAGTCAAATTATGACTTTCCTACACAGGTGAAATTGTCCATTGGAGGAGCCTCAGAACCCTCTCCTCCTGCGGCACCCAAGGGTGCAGAGCAAGGAAAAGACAGTTGCCCTGGTGGGTGTGACCAGGGGCTGGTGCTGGGCAGGCCAGTTGTCTTGCAAGAGAACAGCAGCTTTTACTTCCACGGAGTAAGAGCTTCTTAAATCATTTTAAGGGACTGTTTTCCTTCCTTTGGTCCCTTACTTAGTTGTGCTGGTCTAAGTCTAGGAAGGACAAATGTGTATTGGTGAACCATGCATGTATCAGAACCTAAAAAGTGAGCCGGGCATAGTGGTGTACACCTGTGATCCCAGTACTTGGGAGGCTGAGGCAGGAGGATGGCTGTGAGCTCAAGGCCAGCCTGGGCTACATAGTGAGACCTTGTCTCAAACAAATAAACAAAATGAACAAACCCTGAAAAGTGTTTAAACATAAAACTTACTTTTTTTCTATACAAAGAGTAATTAAAAGAGAACTTGGAAAATAGAAAAAAGTAGTTAAAAGAAAGAGACCACTCAGGGATTTCTTTTCTCAAAATAGTAGCCTCTAATATTTTGAGTTTTTAAAAATATCTTTTCACTATGTGCAGTATTGACCTCCTTTTTCTTCCACATTTTTTATTGTAGTCAAATATACAGAATATTTATCATTTAAATCACATGGAAGGGTGTAGTTCAGTGACATTAAATACATTCATAGTACTATATCTCTCCCCACCCACCAGAAAAAAAAACTTTTCACGATTCCTGACATAAACTCTGTGCCCAGTACACAGCAGCTCTGCGTTCTTCCTTTGCCTCAGTCCCTAGGAATTTCTATTTTCCTTTCTGTCTCTGGATTTACCTACCCTAGGCACCGTGTGTAAGTGGATCCTACAAAATTGGGCCTTCATATCTAGATTTCATGTAGCCTAATGTTTTCAAAGTCCAGCCATGTTGTACCACATGTCAAATTTCACTCCTTTCATGGCTGTATAGTATTCTGTTGTATGTACCACATTTTGTTTATCCACTCCTCTGATGACGTATATATGGGCTACAGTGAATAATGTTGCTGTGAAATAACATCTGCTCCAGGGTGTTTCCATGCCTTTGACATGTACGCCTGTCTTTCTAAAAGGGTAATTAAGAGGACAGATGATAGTTTAGTGTTTAACTTTTTGAGGAATTTCCCATTTTCCATAGCTGGTATAGCTATTTTACATTCCCACCAGTAATGCATAAGGATTCTAATTTGTTCACAGCCTCTTCAACATTTGTTATATTTCCTTTTTTTTCCTCAAATAGCCATCCTAATGGGTGTTACATGGTATCTCATTGTTTTGTTTTGCCTTTTGCATCTTTTCATGTGCATGTTGGTCTTTTGTATGTACTCTTGGAGAAATATGTCATGTCTTTTGTCCATGTTTTAATTGGGCTGTCTTGTTATTGAACTATAGATTTATATATTGTGAACATTAGTCTCTTAATGGTAAAGAGGTTTGTTTTATAAATTTTTTCTCCTATTCTAGGTTGTCTTTTTAATTTTTTTGATAGTGCCCTTTGATATAAAAGGTTCTTAATTTTAATAAAAATCTATTTTTTTCTTTTGTTGCCGGCTGAGTCCGTCAATTGTTTGGGGCTATTGGCACCTTAGCAGAACTGTGCCTTTCTGCCCAGGAACACGGGAGGGCTTTGCATTCATCCCACAGGTCTTTGTAAGTTGCTTTCACCCGTATTTTGTGGCTTTCAGTGTCAAGTCTTTCACCTCAGTGGTTAGATCCCTCCCTAAGGATTTAATTCTTTCTGTTGCTATTGTGAATGGAGTTGCTCCTTTAATTTCCTTTCTGTATTACTCCTTGCTGGTATATACAATGTAACTCATCTCTATTGATGCTGCTCCCTGTATCACTGTGAACTCTTCAGTGGCCCCTTCCCCTTTTTGGTCATCTAGTTGTAATCATGAGATATTTTTGTTTTTAATTTCTGCTATGGTTACCTAGTGTTTTAATGGTAATTTTTCAGGTAACCATCACTCTCTTCTTGGCTCTTTAGACTGGGTTTTCCTTCTCCTGGGCTGAATATCTTTATAAATCATTAAACTTTGTATTTTCAGTTATTTCCTCAGGATAGATTCCCAGGTGTGAGATTACTGGATCAAAGGCAAGAAGATTTTTAAACCTTTTGTTGAACACTGCCATATTATTTTCCAAAGGTTTCTACCATTTCACAGAGGGGCTAGCAGATAACTTTTGGTTTATAAGGTTAAAACATATTTGAAACTACAGAATAGACATGGTGTTTTACTCTTGTTTTATTAATATTGTGTGTGGTTTTTAAATTACTGGTGAAAGTAAACATTTTTTTCTTAAATGTTTTAAGCAGTTGAATTTTTTGTGTATGATCTATACCTATGTATTTTGTCTATTTGCCCCTTGAAATTTTAATGCTTTGTTGTTATTTGCAGGAGTGTTTATTATTAATAAGACTTTTATGTTAACCCTTTAACTGTCACACTACAAGCAGGTCTTCAGCAGCATTTGTCATCCTTCCATTTCAGCTGCTTTTTTTATAGGCAGAAGTTTCTAATTTTTATGTAGTCAAACTCTTTGATTGTTTTTCTTTGTGATTTCTTTATCTCTGAAAGCATTTAAAATTACTCTTGCATAAGCATTTATCAATGTTAACAGAAATCAGAATGGAAGATAAAAATGTACCCACAATCTTCCCAGTGCATCAAATTAAAATGTTTTCTACCTATGAACCCCGTCAGTCTTCCCCACATGTACATAATTTGAGGTAGCTGTTATCACTACACTGACACTGTTCCATGTTCTAGGCTTCTCTGTTTATTTTCCCACTAAATGTTATCATCTGACAGCATCCTTGATACATCTTTCCCCAGGCTCCCTCTGGGTTTCTTCCTGGTTTTAAAGCATTTTCTGTTTCCGGCTTTCTGTTATAGCTAAAGCCCTCTGCTTGGGGTCCACCCAGGGGTTCTGTGGTCCTGCTCCCTGCTTAGGGTTGGGTTGGGTGCCAGTCTTTTTTTTTTTTTTTTTTTTTATTATTTTTTTTTATTTTAGAAACATACAAGTACAAAAACATATTGACAAACAGACACCCATTATCATAGAAAATAGTACAATCACAACTAATCTATAGACAAGGTGATATGGTCTCAACAGTAGTTGTTGCTTTATCCATTGATATCTTCGAATTGTAGATGTATGGACCCATATACAGACATGCAAATTTAGTCAGACAGT
>PVLD010005065.1:0-21174 GCA_004027595.1 Dinomys branickii | reverse complement strand
TGGGTGCCAGTCTTGAGGGATTTGTCCGCTGCTGCACAGACTCATACAATGTGGCTGACTGGCTCTCTGGTCTTGGGCAACTTACTTTCTCTCTCTGAGTTTCTGTTTCTTCCTCTATAAATTAAAAGTCCCTGTGTTCAGTCTCACAGACTGCCTATAGTGTCCTTGGCCTGTGTATTGGATTGATTGTATCAGTTGGCTCTTTAAGGTTCCCCCCAGAAATAGGTTTGCCTCTGGCCTGACTGCTGAGAATAAGACCTGATAAATGTTGGCTGTTTTGAAATCTCCTATCCCAAACATCAAGCTTATATTGTTTGTTTCAGTTTCTTCTATATGGCTTATAACCGCTTGTGTATGTATATATATACATATTACATATGTACACACATGTACGCACAGAGATATCCTCCCTCTCCCTTTTCTGCGACTGTTTTAGGGGGCAAATCAGCCTTCATGCACAGTCAGCACTCAGGTCTGGGCCACCAACGCTGTGATGTATTGGGGACCCTGGAGGAGGCTGGAGGGTGACAGGAACAGCAGAAGCTGGGCGTCTGCCTTCTCCTTGGAGCCCCTGTGCTCCTGTAACTCAGGTATGAGCCTGGGTTGCTGAGCTGTGATCCTCAGATCTCCATGGGGCTGGGCCTTCTTGCTGTGTGTAGGAACCAAGAGGTCCCGCTGTGTGACAGGTTCAGGAAATCAACAAGGCCAGCTTTGCTCGGGCCTGGGAAAGGGCCAGATACCCGGCCAGCACGCCTTTATGTTTGCTTAAGACACACTGCCCAAAAGGGTTTGAACAAAAATAATTGAATTTCCTAGAGCTTTCTGGTTAATCACTGGAATTCTCTGTGCACGTGTGTACCCTGTGTGTCCCTCCGCGCCTCAGGCTTAGGGTGTGGAAATAGCCTGGTGTCTGTCCTGTGTACCCACTGAGGCAGCACTGTGGCCAGAGGCCCCCTTCCCACCTCACACCAGTCTTCCTCCCACCCCTCGCCGCCTCCTGAGGGCAGCTGGCCCCTCCTCCTGGGCCCCACAGTCCTGGGCCAGTCCCTTCGTGGCACCCTTGGTGTCACATGGCAGGCATATGCCTGCTGCTGGGCACAGAGAGGGCTGCGCTCATTCCCTTGTTTTTTTCTCTTGTGTTTTTTTTCTTCTCTTCCTCTATGTTTTTTATTTCTTTCCCTTCTTCTCATTCTTTTTTATTTTTTTTTTCCCTGTCTCTGCCCCTTTTCAAATTCTTTTTTCTTCCAAGACTTAAGTTCTCCATCCTTGCTGGGGCTTCTCTGGCTGTGCTTGGTGAGCTGGAACTTCCATGTGGAAGTTCCCTCTTGAACCCAGGTCAGATGGTCAGCCAGTGCCTCTTGATCTTTATGTTGCTCTTTGGGAATTCGAGCTTCTCTTAGTTATTTTCTTTCATATCTAAAATAAAACATAATACAACACAACAAAACACTAAGCTAGCACAGTGGCCCATCCTTTAATCCCAGCACTAAAGAGCCTGAAGAGGGAGAATTGTGGGTTTGAGGCCAGCCTGGACTACACAGTAAGATCAGGGCTGCCCCGGACTGCTACACATAGCTAGACTGTGTCTCAAAAAAGTAAAAGTAAGAAAGTTCAAATATCTTTTTTTATAGAGTTTGTTCCCAAGCTGGCCAGGAATGATGTGAGGGTTCAGTGACCAGTTGTAGGGAGCGCCTCTGTGAGGGAGCCTGCTATCTGGCTGGTCAGGAAAGACATGGGAATGGGAGGGCGCACTCTGGCCAGAGTCGGGAATGGGCACTAGTGCCAGAGGGATGGCCAAGCACCTGTGGCCCACACAGCGTGCTGTCACACTGGCAGCTGATGACAGGGATGTGGAGGCCAAGTGAAGGGAATCATGGGAATCATGGGTGTCTCTGGAGTGGCAACCAGGCGAGCATCCTTACTAGAATCCACCTCTGGTAGCCTGTGCCTGACCCGGGCAAGATTTGCACAGACAGGGAGCAGGTAAAGGGGGATGGGGAGCCGGAGGAGCGAGCATGGTGAGCACAGCTGCTGCTGCAAGGCCCTTGCTCCATGCAGGGTGAACAGGGCTGGAAAGGAGCTCAGAGGGCCCTGGGTTGGATGACCTATATGTATCGGAACAGCAGGCAGATGGGGCAACTGCAGAGAAATGTGGGTGCTGTATAGGCAGAGACAGCTGGCCAACCCAGCCCAGCTTGTGGGCAGTGGAGTTTGGAGCCGTGGTGCAGATTGTCTAGAGTATAGAGGCTGACAGAGGACAGTGGGGCTCTTGAGCACCTTTTGGGGACCAGGAGGAAGCATGGCCTGTCAAGGAGCTAGAGGGCAGGCAAGGACTGTGGGAACAGGGCATGGGGTGTGGAGGATAGTCCTTGGAAATGCCCTGGCCCTCAGTGCTATTCAGAGTTGGGTCCCCTGGTGAGGAGCCATGGTCTTTACCCCACTGCCCTTGAGCCCTCCATGCATTCCTCATGCACTGGAACCTAGCACAGGTGAGGTTCTCCTTTGGCTTGCCCAGAAAGGAGACCGTGGAGTTGCAGGCCCTGCAAGGAAGTGGCCGCAGGGCTCATCCTAAAGCATGATGGATGGGAAGCTGGGAAGAGTGCAGTGGGCATATGTTGAGCAGAGGGCTTCCCCCAAGAGAAGGTGGTCTGGGACTGCAGGAGGGATCAGGCCCAAGTCCCTGCTAGAGTTGGCAGGTGGGGGAGGTTTGGCTGGGTCAGCAGAGGCTCCTTCAGGTGTGGGCACAGGAGTTGGGGGCAGTGAGTTTGCTGTGGGGTGCTTCTCTCTGGCTGCCTCTCCTACGTTTCGATCCTCTCACTGTTTGCTGCAAGCCACACTGGCGGGTGGAAGAACATGAGGGTCCCAGGATGCCGTGACCCAGAGTGAGGGATCCAGTACACACAGGGCGTGATGAGTCTGGGGTGCACTTGGATATGGCACAATGCCATGGGTTATGGAAAGAAGTTAAACCTCTGTCACTTATCTTTAATTTCCTTTATTGAGTTCAGAAAAAGTCTCAAATGGATGCTGTCATGTCTTTAAGATTTCCCTAACTTTTTAACCAGGCTCAGCGCCTTCAGCGCGTAATAGTATCTAGCTAGAATGTAATAGCTTTGTTTTGTTTGTCTTGTGTTTATTTTTATAGCTGTAGTAGTAGAGGATTTCTCATCCCCTGAGGTTGAGCTGCTGTTGGTTAATCAAAAAAAGTCACTTAGAGCAGAGAGTCAAAAGAATGACACATTTATACCTTAAACATAATATTTTCACTTAAAATATATATGTGCATGTTCATCTAATAAAGTCAACATAACAGTTGGGACAGAGAAGCTAGGGCGGTTCCAGCCTGGGCCCCTTCCTTCTCTGCAGTGTAACAGAGTCACAATTGGAATTTGTGCCTCTCTCCTCTTCTGCCTGCACTGGTTTTGAAGCATCTGTGTTTTCTTCATCATTCTTAACTTCGGTTTTCCACACCTGGTCACTTGCAATCCACACTTGTCTCTAATTCTTTTGCAGTTCTGTAAAGATGTGATCCTTTCTATTTACTTTTGGTCAGAATTTACATTTTTATATTTGTTGATTTGCCAGCTGTGAGAAGTAGGTTGTGGATTCCAGACATATCACGGTAGTTGACTACAGTCAGTGTCCTGGCCTTCCCGCTGGTGGGTATGGTGTGCTGGCCCCGCATGCCACGGTTCTCAGTGGCACCTCCCGAGTTTGGTGGCTCCACCCAAGGTGTAGAAGGGGACCTCAGCAGAAGACTTTCCTTTCTCTGAGAGCTTTTGAGCAGCAGTCTCTTTGCTCTGGTAGATTTGTGCCGTCCACTGTTGCTGGCAGGTATCCTGCTCAGCCTTTCTTTTCCTCCATGTGTGCCCATTGACTGGAGATCTGAGTTTTCTCGAATAATAAACCACTCCCTAATGCAGTGTCTACATTTCCATTTCTTAAATAGTGAAGCAGGACTCACAGAGCAGTCTGAGTGCAGAATTGTTCCACGTTTTCACACAACCTCCCACTAAGTCTATTATGGTTTTCTTATCTATAGCTAATTAAACATGAGGTTTTGATTTGCCTTTATCCTGGATTTCCAGAACATTCAACTTAGTTCTCATAGAAATAGCAATTTCACATGGTTGCTTTTTGATGCTAAGTTAAATTATATTGTTATGGCAACACTAATAACTGGCATTGCCAAGTTGGTGACAGTGCCAACACGTCTCTTGTTTGACATAAAGGTCAGCTGGCAGGACAGAAGTCAGAAAGTAGCCTTTTCTATATAGCCAGTGAGCCTCAAGCTGTGTTCTGTATGGGCATCTGCTCACAAGGTGCCAGGGGCAGGTGTGGTGAGGAAGTAGGAAGTGCTGGTTAATGGATGTCTTGGAAGTGGCCGGCAGTGGAGGCTTCCGCTCTTATCTGTGACAGGTGCTAGTGGCAAATGGCCTCCTCCATCCTGGGCAGATAGAGCACTGTCTCCCGGCCTTCTTGAGTGGAGGTAATCACAGAACTGGCTTTTTATCACAGTCTACAACTCTTATGCCTGTGTGGCTTGAACAGCTACCAGGGCCTCTGTAATACAAGGGGAAGAGGTGCTGCCCGTGCCTCCCAAAGACCATGCGCAGAGAGGTTCTCAGGGGTTCTGGGGTCAGGCAGGTGAGGTGGCACTGCCTGGGGGAGCACTGTCCAGGAAAGAGTCGTGCAGAGGCAGCTCCAGAAGTGCTTTCCAGAAGTAAGCAGGTGGGCGTGGTCAGCAGTAGGTGGCTTAGGAGGGAAATACAAATTAAATTGGAAAATATATTTTTAAAAGAAAGAAAGAAAGAAAAAGACCTGAGGGCAACCTAGATTTTCCCTTTTCCATCTGTAAGAATTATACAGCCATCAGTCTCTGAAAGGAAACCCTGTACTCTTCATGCTGTTGCTGCCCTACTCCCTACCTACCAGGCTAAGAACTCCTCACCCACACTCCCAAGAAGTGTTTGTCTGTTGTCTCTCCCTTAGCAGGATATTCTTGTGGTTCGTGCACACTGAAGCCTGTCTCGGTGCCCTATTCCTTCCTGGGCCAGCTACTGTCCCACTGTGTAGGCGCACCAGTGTGTGCGATGGACATCTGAGCTGTCTTTGTCTTGGCTGCCGTGACCAGTGTGCTGTGAGAGTGTGTGGACATGTACTGTATTTGTTTGGGTCCCTGTTTTTGGTTCTTTTAAGCCTTGGAATGGCATTGCTGGATTGCTGGTAATTCTGTGTTCTCCATTTGCAAAGTGCAGTTTGCTGGCCCTCTTGGTTGACAGACTTTATTTTCTTTTAACTTTCTGGCCTTTGCAGATGCCATCCTGTCACCTTCTGTCCTCTGTGGTTTCTCTTGAGAAGCCAGCTTTCTCTCACTGTGGCTCTCTGTGTACAAACACAGTTACTTTTCTTGGAATATTTTGGGATTGTCCCCTTGTCTTTGGCTTCCACCAGGCTGTGCCATGTGTCAGCCTGACTCTCTGTGAGTTTATCTTGCTTGGAGCTTGGTGAGTGCTGCAGGTGTGTAGAGTAGTATTTTTCCCAGATGTGAGGTACATTAGGCTGTGGTACCCCCACTGCCAGCAGGAGCTCCCTGTGCCTGTGCTGTTCTCTTGATGGCATCTTGTGTCTGTGAGGCACATCTTATTGGCCTCTTTGCAAGTTTGTTGATTCTTCCTGCTCAGATCTGTTGCCAAGCCCCAGTTTTCATTTCAGGTATTATACTTTTCAACTCTAGAATTTCTCTATGTTTTATATTTTAAAAAATAATTTCTCTTCTTCTGATTTCCTCTATTTTGAGACAAATCCTGTCATTTGTTCCTGTGGTTCTTTAGACAAGTTTCCTTTACTTTTTTTTTTTTTTTTTTTTTTTGAGACAGTCTCACTATGTAGCCCAGGCTGGGTTCAAACTCACACTGATTCTTCTGCCTCAGCTTCCCTGGTACTGACACGCCTGGCTCCTATGCTTTTGAAAAACCACTTAAAATAGTTGGTTTAAAGTCTTTGTCTAGTAAAGCTTCCTCAGGAACACTTTCTTTTAACTCTTTTTCTTCTCACATATGGGCCATACTCTTGTTTTTTTGCAGGTGCTATAAATTTCTGTTGAAACATAGACATTTAAAATAATGTGACAATTCTGGAAGGTAGAGCTCCCCCAGTAGTTTGTCATTACAATTTGTTAAGTAACTGTTCTGAATGGATGGTATGAGCTCTGTGTTCATTGTCATGGGTGACCCCTGAAGTCTGTGCCCAGTTAGTTAGTGGCCGGCTAATAGGACAGAGACCCCCTCTATGCCAAGATAGTGTGTCTCCTCGTCAAGGGGCTTTACGTGCATGTTGGGCCATGCTGTCAGTGTTCACGCAGGCAGCTGACAGCTCTGTCTGAGCTTACTCCCTGCTTGCACAGAGCCTTGAGGTCAGCCAGAGGGTAAGCTAGGCCCTGAGCAAGCCACAGCATGATTTCCCACATGCTCCAGGGACAGCTCAGTCCTGGGTTTTCCGTTTTAGTTTTTGAGGCAGCCTACTATTGGCTTTAACTGTTGTCTTCTACCTTGTTGGTGTTAAACAGTTGCCTCTGATTATCCTCAGTGCTTCCGCAGAGACAAGGCTATTTGGAGAGGCTGTTGGGCAGCTCCACAGCTGGTTAGATAGAGGTAGCCTTGCTGATGGGGTCTTGCAGGGAGCCACCCAGCTGGAAGAACAGTGACAGATCTCTGGGACAGGGGCTTTGAAGGAACTCAAACCTGTACTGCCTGCAGCTACTGCATTCACTGTGGTTGTGGCAGTTGGGTTTCAAGAACATCTCAGAGTTGGAGAAGAGGATGAAAATGACATGTTAACGTGTCCCAGATTTGCCTGTTCTCACCAGGACTTGGCCATCTCTCTCGTAGGGGCACTGCAGACAGCTCGGTCTTTGGTCAGTTCCAGAGTTCAGCAAAGGCTGACAGGGTCCATCTAACCAGTGTTCCTATCACTTTTGAGGGAGGAGAGGCTTTTTGGCTGTTGGGACTTGTGATATCTACTGACCTTTCATTGTGTGTTCAGGCTAAGGTTCTGTCTTATGAATGTGTTCCAAAGCCAAGGGACAAAAGAAAGTCATGCCTCTGGCATGTTTATCAGTTACCATTTATAAGTGGTGGAATACTGTAAATAAGTAACTTTGGGGGAAATTCAGGGTCACATTATTAGGCAGCTGTCAACAATGAAGAGGGTGCTAGGAAATGGGGTGTCACATGGAGGTTATGAGCACTGGTGCCACACTTAGAAGGACTGGGTTCAGCACTGGCTCTGAGGACTGTAACCCACAACATGGAGCAAGTTAACTAGCCTCTCTAAGGAATAGCTTGTTTTCTCTGTAAGGTGACGACAGCGCCACAGTGGTGTGGTGAGGCTTAAATGAAAGAATCAGTGTTACATGCTTTGCTTCACCAAGTGTGTAATGACTGTTTTTGTTCTTAGTGTCGTTCAAGAGAAAACTCTTGGTGACACGATGGTAAATAAGTTGGCAGGTTATGAAATTGTATGCCTACTATAGTGTGTGAAATATCTTTTTAATTTTTAAAATGTTTTTACTTTTTCAGTTTTTATTTTTTATTAGTCCACATTTGCAGTACATGATGATTGCATCCCTCTGGGGAGTTGGTGCAGGTGTATCACACATCTCAGTTCTTTTTTCATCACCTCCCCTCATCTCCTGGTCCCCCTCTCATTTGCAAAACATCTATCCCCCTATTTCCTATTACCAATCTTTTATTTTGCTCTTTATTTATTTATACTTTATTTATACTTGTATTTATATGTGCAAAATTTAAGCTCATATATCTGATTTATTTTACTCAACACTATGGTCTCAAGCTGCTTCCATTTTACTACAAGATGACCCAAGTTTGTCCTTCTTTATGGCAGAATAGTACTCTACTATGTATAAATACCACATTTACTTTATCCATTCATCTATTGATAGACCTATAAGCCACTTCCAAGATTCAACTGTTAAGAGATGTGCTGCTATGAACATGGGTATGCATAGGTCCCTGTAATGTGATGTCTTTAACTCTTTTGGAAAGATACCTAGAAGAGGAATAGCTGGGCCAAATGGAATTTCTAGTTTCAGTTTTTTGAGGAACCTCCATACTGACTTTCACAGTGGTTGTGCTAGTTTACATTCCCACCAATGAGGTGGAGGGCTCTTCTTTCCCTGTAGCTTCCCCAGTATTTCTTGTTATTTGATTTCTCGATGACAGGCATTCTTTCAGAAGTACAACAGCATCTCAGCATTGTTTTAATTTATATTCTGTAATGGCCAGAGAAATGTTGAACAGTTTTTGGTGTGCTTACTGGCTATTTGAACTTCTTTTGACAAATGTCTATTTTTGAGTTCTTTATATATTTTAGACATTAGTCCTCTAAGGAATAGCTAGCAAAATTGTTTTTCCTTTAGGTTGTCTCTTCACTCTGTTGGTGGTTTCCTTTACTGTGCAGATTTTTAACTTGATATGATCTCATTTGCTGATTCTTGATGTTATTTCTTGTGCTATTGGTGTTCTGTTCAGAAAGTTCTTGCCTATATCTATGTCTTCAAGATTTTTACATATTTTATCTTCCAACAGGTTAAGTGTTTCAGTTTTAACATTTAGATCTTTGACCCATTTTGATTATAGTTTAGTACAAGATATGAGATATGGCTAGATTCAATCTTCTGCCTGTGGATAGTCAGTTTTCCCAGCACCATCTATTAAAGAGGCTGTCTTTCTTCTAGTGTATGTTTTGGCCTCTTTGTCAAAAATCAGATAAATGAATGTTCTGAGGGAGCTGGGGATATAGCTCAGTGGAATAAGCGCCTGCCTAGCAGGCTCAGGGTCCTGAGTTCAATCCCCAGTACCGGAAAAAAAAAAAAAAAAAAAAAAAAAATGTTCTGAGGTTGTTTCTGGATCCTCTGTTCTGTACCGTTGCTCCAGCATCTGTCTTTGTGTCAGTGCCGTGCAGTTTTTAATCACTGTAACTTTGTAATATAACTCGAAGCCTGGGATTGTGGTGCCTCCTGCATTGCTCTATTGCAGGATTGCTTTTGCAATTCTAGGCCTCTTCTGGCTTCATACAAATTTTAGGATTGTTGTCTCTAGTTCTGTGAGGACTAGCACATGAAATATAGGAAAATAGGGGAAAAAATTCCCTTGGTAACACATGGGAGAACCACAGTGATATAATGATGGAGTTTTTTTTCCCCTCTTGTCCTTTTTTCTTAACAGTGTTACTATTGTACTGTATTTTGAAATGGAAATGTTGCCCGCCTGATTAGAATCTCTTCTGGGAGAGGCTGAGTGCTGCCATTGGACACCATATTGGAGGCCTTCTGGTTGTATCTATGGGGCTTGCTGGCACCAGGCACTGCCGCTTCCTTGGGAGAGCTCTGAGGTGGAGTTTAAGACCTAGAAGGCCTCTAAGAGTCTAGTATCCCAGTCGTAGGCCTCTCCCTAGGACTCCAGGTCCTCCTCTGCTGAATGTGAGGACAGTGGGGCCTCCTTCACATGGGCTTGGCAGGGTGGAAGAACAGAGGCCACACAGATGTGCTCTGTGCCTGTGCTGGTGGTCTGTGATGGTGATGGTGCTTGTTTTCCTGTTGCAGGTTCCGGGGTGCTCCAGTTATACCGGTAGCAGCTAAACCTGGGGGACCAGAGGCCCCTGAAACTGAAGCCCCACAGGGAATCTCAGAGCTCATTGAGGTACTGTCTGCTTGAACCCAGGTCACCCTAACCCCAACCTGCTCAAGTGGGCTTCTGTGCCAGCTGGCCCTGAGGGGGGGGAGGTCAGCCCCCTCGAGAGCCCTGGTTGGCTTCCTTCACTTCCCTGCTCATGGGAAGGGCCAAAGACCTCACCTCCCATGGAAAGAATAGCCAAGACTGAGAACCCTCAAGCCTCACAGCCCAAGGCTCTGAGGAGGCTGCACACCCTCCTGTGTCTCACTTTTTCCTTCTTGTCACTGCCTTCACACAGATGAATGAGTGCCTAGCACTAGAGCCCCAGGGCCAGGTCCCCCATTGCTGCCCACAGATTGTGCCAGCCTCTTTGATGTTCCTCCACACTTGGCTGCAGTGGGGGATGCAGTGCCCACGGCAGCCAGCGCGAGGGCTGTGTGGGTTACTGGTGGGCACCTAAGAGGATGGCAGTAAGGGTGGGGCCCGTGCAGCTCCTCCGTGAGTGCTCAGAGGGGCAGGGGTGCCTGGGTGCCTGGTACTGTGTTCCAGCCTGGCCCGCCACTTGCTGTCTGTGTGAGCACAGGCAAATGGTCTGCCTCCTTTGCCTCTGAGTGCTCAGTGGTGAAGGAGGGAAGACAGTAGCTCTGGCCCCTGGGGCTTGTAGAGAGGGTTAAATGGGTTACCTGCACCTGCCGTGGCAGAGACTGAATTGGTGATTGCTAACATCCACAGTCATCCTGGAGGACCTGAACAGTTCTTCCTGCCCTCAGTAGGGAAGCTCCTGAGACAGAGAGGCTCAGTGGCTTGGCCCAGCTCTCACAGCATGCACAGTGAAGGCTGATGGTCAGGGTCAGCTTCATGGTCCTCTTGAACCTGGGCCCACAGACGTAAGCTCAGGCGTGGCCTCTGTGATCACACAGAACTGACCCAGCCTGCCTTCCAGATGTTTTCTGGCGAGGCTTCTGTTACCTCTTCCTCAGCTCCAGAGCACATTTGTGTGGGAGCTGGGGACCACTGTCTCTATACAAGCAAACCCATAAGAGTGTACTTCTAAATGACCTTGTCCTTCCCTTTAAGAGGCCTCTGCTCTGCCTCAAACCAGGCTTGCTTGGGAGCTCCAGTCTTTTTCCAAAAGGATTGTCATCACAAGACTGGAACTGGCACACTCACCGCCCCAATACTTTTTGACAGCCTTGTCTGTATGAAATCAGAAAATAGCACAAGGGAACACAAACATCTAACGAGATGCTTCAGCAACACCTCGGAGCACATAGGAGCCAAGGAGAGGGAGCTGGCTGAGTTGTGTGGGAAGTCAGTGAGGAGAGGAAAAGCATGAACGGGGCCGTGGGGACACAGGCCCACCACTCTGTCCCTGCTGGGACCCATGAAGTGGCGGGAAGGCTCTAGGTCACCCTGCACAGCTCTTGCCCTGGACCCTTAGGCCCAGGCAGCACCCCTGGGATCCACCTTCTCACCTCCTCCTTCTTCTCATCCCCATGTCCTTCCTTGACTTGTCCTTTCCTCTGGTTGATGCAGCTACCAGGAAACTTGGAATCCTCATGGGAGACGAATAGAGAGGGGAGCACATTAGTGTTCTAGCTGTGGTGATGAGGGGCAGGGTGCAGCTGTGCAGAGAGGGAGGGGGGCAGCTGCTGAGGTTGCAGCCTGTGGTGGGGCAGGGTACAGGATGGTGTGCTTGGGACTAGGTGCTGTGGGACCTTAGGTCCTGCAGGCCTCAGGAGCCCCCACAACAGCTCTCTTTGCAGCTGTGGAGACTTTGCAGGAATGCCATTAGGAAGGCTAGGGTGGCTGAGTGCAGGGAGCAAGAGCCCAGCAGAAGCTTAGAGTGCAGTTGGGGATGGGCGGCTAGCTCTGACCAGGTGGCCAGAGTCCTTCCAGCCAGGCCTCACCTTAGTGGCCTTGGTGCATGCTGTCTGGCCACACGACCACACCTCTACCCCCTCTGCCCCTCACCTGACTGTCTGTGGCAGTAGCATTTCTCTTCTAGCTCCTGAAGTCCCAGATTTCCATCCCGACAAGAGACCCCTCGGGCCCCTTCCTCATGTCTGTGGACCACTGTTTCTCCATCAAAGGCCAAGGCACAGTGATGACTGGGACCATCCTTTCGGGCTCCATCAGCCTTGGTGACAGCGTGGAGATTCCTGCCCTCAAGGTCAGTCTCATGTTGTCCTTCTTTTCCACCTCCCTCTCTCACAGCAAGGGAGGGGACAGTCGCTTTGCCACCTCTGCTGCTGAGCCTGCCAAAGCTACCCCTGCACCCCAGGGCTGGCCAGGGCTCTGCCAGCCTCTCTGCCCTGCTCTGACCTTGCTCCTGCTGCCCCATCCTTGGGCTCCCCTGCCCCCACTGGCTCCACAGCCCCTTGCTTTCCCAGCTTTCCTAACCGTACATTTGTATGGTGGTGTCCCAGGAGAGTTCTGAGTAGGTGTTCTTTACATGGATCTGAGGACCCAGAAAGTGAGGTGCCCTTGAGGTCAGACAGGCAACACACAGGAGCCTCAGGGGATCCCGACCCCACCCCACCCCAGTGGCAGGATGGACACATGCTTGAGGTTATTTCTGGGTACCTTTTTTTTAACCACAAGGGTTGAAAATCAAACACAGTTTGATTTGGTGGCTCTCAGCAGATCATTCAGTGAAGGAGAAATTCAGATCACTCCTTATTCCCTGTAGCTGTGGCAGACACCATACCATCCCCTTAAGTGCATGGGAGGATGGGCATCTGAGATTTCACTGTTGGCCCCACTGCCTGTGCTGTGGCCTGGGCCTCACTTAAAAGGCCTTGATGGGTCCTTCTGTAGAAGGTTTTTCCGTACAGGTGCATTTTACAAGTCAAAGAAGAAGTAGCTCCTCCTCCCGTCCCCTCCCATTTCAGAAGGAAAAGGTAGGGATAAGGATTTGCCAGGAGCTGAGCCAGGCATGGCTGCTGGTTGGAGTGGTTACCTGGGGTGCTGGGCCAAGGCAGATTGTTTGCTTCTCTGGAGAACAGGACCAGTGGGAAACATAGAGCTCTCAGTGTAGAGATCTAGAGATAACCTTGATGTCCGTGTCCTGAGAACCCTGCCCAGTCCCCCTGGTGGTCTGCAGGTGTAGCTGGGTGGAAAGGTATGTGTTGTATAGAATTGGCTGTCATGGTTGAGTAGCCTGGCAGGTCTAAAATTGGCAGGGTAGGGTGTGAATCTGGAGGTGCTGGTGGAGGTGCAGTTGGAAGGCCATCTTCTGCCTGATTCCTTCCTCTTCAGGGAGGGATGTACTGTGCTCAGAGTCCACCGATTTAAATGTGAACCTTACACAAAAAACCTGCACCGAAACCCTAAGAATAATCTCTGAACACATTTCTGGGCATCGTGGCCCAGGCCAGCAGGCATAGAAACTGAACTGTGCATTCAGCCCGAGGGCCTGACAGCAGCACCTGCCCAGAGCAAGGGAAGGAGAAAGGGCTGTGGCTGCCAGGCCTTGTGTGTGGACCTAGGGCAGGGACATGCACTGGAGGACAGGAAAGAACAGGGCTCCCTCACAGGAAGGAAGTCTCAGGCTCCTCCTTCACTTGACAGTGCTGTGGCAACTGTTTCTTCTTGTAGGGGCTAGAGGTGGAAGGGAAATCTCCTGACAAGGGAGAACCAAGCAGAAAAAAAAAAAAGACTCCTTCATCCAGGTTTCACAGCGCGGCAGGTGTGGCAGGAGGGGTGGGTGGCAAGGCTCTGCCCTTCCTCAGTGGTAGGCCCTGCCCTACACTTGGTGATAACCCCTCCTCTATGCTATCTTAGATCCCTCTCTGAAGACTCAGGGAAAAGACTGCGTAAATCACTTTAAGCCAAGAGCTAAACCTGTGAATCTTAGAAAATAAAGCATAAAACCATGAAAATAAACTAAATTTATATTTAACAGAAATAAGATTATAGTTGTGAGTGTGTTATGATTCTTAGTTGGAACAGAAAACAGATCAGTGCTAAGTTTCCTAACTGTTCCTATTTTCCTCCAGCAGACCTCTAGGGCCCACCCTGACCCAGGCACGCTTGTCCCCTGGGAAACCCAGGGCAGCCTGGGAGAGGAGCTGGGAGCAGGAGAGGGGTGTCAGAGGGACTCGGGTAGGTTAAACGGGGGGCACCAGAGGCTCTCGGGGAAGGAAGAAGTCTTGGACAGAGGGACAGTGGCTGCAGTGGTATGAGAAGAGCTGAGGCAGACCTGAGGCAGACAGTGCCTCAGAAGAGATGTGTGCTAAGCTCGGGGGCTGCCCTTTGCATTTGTAGAAGGTGGCATGTGCTGGTCAGCTCCAAGTTGCTGATCCTGCATGCATAGCAAGTGCTTGGCTGATGCAAATTTCATTCCTTCTTGCTGTTTCCCCAGCCAACTGTGCAGCCCTCTCAGCATCCACTACTGTCAAGTCCGCTGCTTTACTGGTCAAGAAAAGCAGGAGCTGTAAGGGGTGAACTTGCTGTTTAGCCAAGGAGGTTGCCAGGTGAAGTGTGGAAGATGCAGCCTTGCTTCTTTTTTTTTTTTGGTACCGGGAATCGAACTCAGGATCTTGTGCTTGCTAGGCAGGCTGCTGAGCTATATTCCCAGCTCCCTTTGTCTCTTGTAGCAAAATGCAAGGAGAAAGGAATGGCTTGAGGGAGGAATTAGTAGCAAAAAAGAACCAGCATTTGAAGATTTGCAGGGGTGTTCATAGTCTGTCCTGTTGCAAAGGATGCACAAGATAGTGGCTTTGCCATTGAGAATTATAAGTTTGAGCCCAGTCTGGGCAACTTCAGGAGAGCCTATCTCAAAATAAAATTTTTATTTTTTTAAATTTTTTTTATTATTTTTTTTTCCCGGGACCGGGGATCGAACTCAGGGCCCTAGTGCTTAGCGGCAAGCACTTGGCCCACTGAGCTGTACCTCCAGCCAAAATAAAATTTTTAAAAAGGGCTGGAGATTTAGTTCAGTGTGAAGGCCCTGAGTTCCATCCGCAGTACCCCCCGCCCCACACACAGATGAGTCTACATGGCGCCCTAGACCTATTAGCTGAGGCCAGAGAATGAGTCCAGAGTCTGTTTGGCCAGAGGGAAGAGAATCAATCCATGAGGGCCAGTCCTAGGTGTTAAGCTGAATTGAATTTTGTCCCACTGGGCTATAAAGTTACTTGGGACCCATGACCCCTGTATCCCTTCACCCTCTTTCTCTTGGAATGGAATGTCTGTCTGCCTATCTCAGCATTGTAGTTTGGAAGTAGATGACCTGATTCCTAGATGCACAGATGGAGAGGCATTTTGCCCCAGGATAGATGATAGGCAGCACCCATGCCTGGCTAGGTGATTTAAATGACAAGATTAGAGACTTCTCTGAACTGCTCTTTAGATGAGATTTTGGACATAGTTAATGCTGTAATGGGTGAGATTTTGGAAATGTTGAGTGGGATGCATGTTTTTTTTGCATGTGGGACGGATGTGAGGTTCTAGGGATCAGAGGGTAAACTGTAGTGCATTGAATTGTGTCTTCTAAAAGAAATATCCATGCAGAACCTCACAATGTGATCTTTTTGAGATAAGGGTCTTTTGCAGATATGACTAAGGTAAGGACGTCAAGATGAAATCCTGAGGTGGGCTCTGAACCTAGTGGTACTTGTCTTTGTAAGGAGAAGAAGCAATAGTGATTCCCAGCGAGAGAAGTCCATAACCTGGGCAGAGCACGACGTCATGGAGCCTCAAGCCAGGACAGGCAGTGCTGCCACCAGAAACCAGGCATTGAGGCATGGAGCTGATCCTCCCTCAGAGCCCTAAGAGGACCAGCCGTGCCCGAGAGTGGGTTTGGATTCTGGCTTCCAGGCTGGGGAGAGGTTTCTGTTGTGAGTTGTCAAGTTAGTAGCAAGTTATTGGGCAGCCTTAGGAAACACACATGGGAAGGGCCGGAATCAGAAGAAGCCTGTTCTTATACCCTGGGAGTGAGCTTGGGCATCCAGGGAAGAGTCACCGCAGCTCCTAGCACCGCTTTAGTGTTCAGAGGCTTCACAGGCTCACACCTATGGACAAACCAACCAGAGGGCAGGAAAGCCGAGATCTGAAGGCATGTGTCCAGCTCCAGATACCAGGCTGTGTCCCGAGGAGAAAAGCCGGTAGCATCTCCTCTGCTTTGGTAGGACCCAGAAGCTGCCTCCTGGGCAGCATTGTGGGCACATTGGTTGTGCCCTTGTGGAGGACCTCTGGTATACATACCTATTTCAGAAGCCCCCGAGGCTCGGCTCTCCTGACCTCTCACCCCTGCCCTCCTCTAGCAATGATTGGTGGCCATGCCTGTCAGGCATGAGGATGTCGCTATGGCCCTCTTCACGAGCACAGTGACGTCCCTGTAAGATTTCACTAATGGACTTGGACACATCTGACCGTTTGAACTCCCCAGGAGGCGGGGCACAGCCATTCCAAATAAACAGTCATGTTCCCTCCTGGCCTGGCTGGCCTGCTGGAGCCTGCCATACCCTGGCCCTTATTTCTGCTGCCCCATCCATTCCCAGCTGTGGCTGATTAGCTAAGTGGGGAAATGTTGGGAACTGGGAGTAAGTGAGGGGAAAAAAATCCACTTAGATCCTAGAGGGGTTAAACACCAAATACCCTACAAGTCACCAGCTTTCTCCCCAGCTTTTTGGGTCCCTCAGGCCTCAGCCTGGGAAATGGATCTCGGGATTTCCAGCTAGCAATGTTCCTTGTGAGGCTCAGCAGTTAGGGTTGTAGCATCAGAAATAGTGAGAGCCACCAACCACAGAAGGCATGAGTGAGGCTGGGCTCAGGGGACCCAGGCCTGCTGCTGACCAGCTCTGCAGCCAGAGGCAGCTCCTTGGCCTTTGCTCCTCCAACTCAGCTCACACTTAAGACGAGGCTGTGTGCTCAGTGCTGTCTGGGACTGTGAAGATGGGCAGGGGCTATGGTGCGGACTAAGCGCAAGGCACCAAGAGACAAACAGGTCCTAGCTGCCGTGCTTATCATCTCTCTGGTTGCCATTTGACACTGCCCCCCCACCCCCCGTACCGGGAATCAAACTCGGGAGCTCGAGCTGGCCAGGCAGGCGCTGTGCCACTGAGCTACGTCCCCAGCCCTTTTGACACTGTTTTCATGTGGAGTGTTTGCTGCGGGTTCCAGAAGTCATCATGCAGAGCCCTTTCTGGTTGTAACGAAATGGCTGTTTTTCGGGCTACCAAGTGAGTTAACCCAGTCAACGTCATGATGATGATAAACACTAGCAGATAGTTTAGATTTCTATTTACTTAATAAAACATTTAGAGAAAAGTTCAGAACTTATTAGCATATTCCTTTAAGTCAAGTCCATGTTCAGGTTTTCTTTTGTATTTAAAAAAAAATCCCAGAAGATGTGTTATGTCCATGCACCAACTCTTCATGAGGAGTGCGGTCACTGTGCTGGAAACACTGCTACTGGCACAAAAATGATGAAAAGTCCCGAAAGGAACCAGAAAGCCCTGACTACCTCTGGGTGTCATTGCAGTTCCCTTTGTCCCTGCTCCAGGAAGGTAATCACAAGGTGACATAAGACTATGGCATCTGGAAAGAATCCGTTTTCCTGCCCAGACAAGCCCACAAACAGGGCTCTTCTAGACCTGCTGTGGCCCTCTCAGCTGGGGGCTTGATCAGTTTGGGTACTTAGCTCCCAGCTTGTGAGCACTCTCGCTGGGGCCTCCTATGGCTGCACTGCGTTGGTCTCTGACCTCACTGTTGCCCATGCCTGTGTTCTCAGCAGTCTTTATCCAATGGATATAGCAGTAGAAAGAAGCCAGTGGTAGAAATAAGTAACTAAGCCTTTATTGGGCATTTGGTGGGAGGTAATAGTGTCATAGAGACGGGGCGGAGCTGCCTACCTCAAGCGTAGTCACAGAAACCTGGAACAGGGCAGCTTGTCACTTCCTCTGAGCCCCTGCATGGGGCCTTTTGGAGCTATGTCCTGATGCTCATCAGTGACAGCATGGAGAACTTCCTGTGTCACCCTGTGGCCCAGTTTGGGAGGAGTGGGCTTCAGAGCTGGCTTCCCAGCTCCTTGCAGGACCAAGCTCCTTCTGCCCATGTTTCTTTTCCTCTAGAAAATATTGCCTGGGGTCAAGGATATAGCTCAGTGGCACAGTGCCTGCCTAGCAAGCACAGGTTCTGAATTTGATTCCTGGTATCAAAAAAGAAAAAGAAAAAAGAAAATGTTTCAGAGCCATCATCGTCCTGTTTCATAAAGACATGTAAAGGAAAGGATCTTTGTGAATTCAGCATTCAGTGGCTGTTGGCCTTTGTTGGTGGAAACCAGAGCGTGTTCTCGGTGCCTGTGTGTATCAGAGGCAGCCAAGAGGAGTGAGCAGAGTAGGAAGGCGGCCGTGGGGGAACTGGGACAACTCTGGACGGGCTGGAGTGGGTGGCACTGTGGCCTTGTGAGCACATCAGACTCCTTGGCAACTGGCTGCAGAGGGGCCTGGTGTGTTGGGCCCACTGCAACCTCATGGCCACTGCAAGGCCAACTCCCCAGGCCCAGCAGGATCATGCCTCAGCACCTGCTCCCCGCCAGCCAGACGTCTGCCTTTTGCATCCATGGAAAGGCCTGGTAGAGCCACTGTTTCCAGCTGTTGTCCCCTATAGATTTTCATTCTGTGATACTTGCCCCCTGTGGCTGGGATGAGGACAGTGAAGTGATCAGGCAGGCAAGGCCACACATTCGGCCCTGGAGCTGGGCTTGGCTGAGAAAGTTGGTGTACTATCATTAGGTGCCCACCCCTTGGTGTTTCCACGGGTCCATGCCGTCCTAACTCCATACAGTGGACCGTGTTCGAGGCTGTCCTACTTTATATTCGCTGGGGATCAACATCCCCTCCCACAACCAGAATTTCCTGGGGTCTGATACAATCCACATTGTCAGTGTATAGAAAGTCTATGGGCCCGGCTGGCGTCTTTCCGTCAGGGCAGCCTGTGTTGTGTGTATACTCCCCTTTTACTGGCCTCTTCCTCAGCCACAGGAGTGCCACAGCCCTTGTGGGCGTCTCAGCTTTCCATGCCCTGCATACTTGGGAACTTGGGGCTCTGCAAGGCCTTTGCCACTGTCTTGGCTTTCTTGTGGCTTAAGGATGAGAGTCACCTCCATGGCCAAGGTATAATATTCTGTGATGTCCGCCACTGGGACAAGGCTCAGAAAGGCCAGCGGCCAGGTGAGGACACAGATTGACCTTAGGAACAGGGAGCCTGGCCAGTTCTCTCTGGGCGCCACCATCAGAGACCAAGCTCAGCATCCTATGGACATGGTAGGTGTATGCCCCCTCTACTAGACCTTTGCTTACAAGTTCCTCTGGCCTGTTCTCACCCTTGGCTCAGTGTGAGCTGGGCCCTTTCACTCTGAGAGCCTGTGGCAGCCAAGTCCCCTAGTACAGCTTGCACTCCTGGAAAGCCATCCTTGTGATGTGTTGGGGGGTCTGCCCTCCCCATGATGTTGGTCCCAGCTACCCTGTCTCCTGTGGAGCTGGCACTGAGGCTCATGGTGCATGTCAGGCTCCCATGGGTGTCTGTGTCAGGTCTCCATCCTCCCAGCTTGCCATCTGGTGGCTTGTAGGACAGCATTCTGAGCCAGAGCGGGGCTTGGCACTGCACAAAGGAAGGCCCCAGAGTGGGCGATCGCTGAAGGGTATGGGAATCTGCTTCCTATGCTGCCCATGCTCTGACCTGCACAGGTCCTTTCTGGGTGTTTAGCAGCTCCCCAAGGGTGGTACTGCTCCACGGCATTGAAATCCTTCCAAGCTGATTGGGGAGAGGCAGATTCACCCTGGTGCCAAGTCTGGTGCATGTTCTCAGTCCTGCTGGAGAATCTGGAATAAGAAGCCCAGAGCCCCTGCCATCCTTCCTGAGTGGAGTGAAGTAAAACTGTAGAGTTACCCCGAGCCTTAGAGGGACGCTTCAGGCCTGCTTCACCCGCTTCTCCTTCTTCAGGCCTCAGGGAGGGGGCTGGCGGCAGTCCTGGGGCCCTGTTTTTGGCTGGCTGTGCAGAGTGCCTGGATGACTGTAGCATCCTTGCAAGAGTGACTTGGGTGCTCAGACAAGTTGGAATACGGGAGGAGGGGCAGCTGTACCCTGTGTGGGGTCTCTGGAAGGAGGGGACAACAAGAAGCAGTCAGTGCTGTCTGTCTGGGTTCACCAAGGCTCTCCTGACCCACTCCTGCAGCCGCAATAAACCTGCCTGGCTAGGGACAGGTAGTTCAGCCAGCCTCCTATGTCTCTAGTGGAAGTCATGCCTTGTGGAGTCCAGGTCTGAGGAGGCCTGGCCTCCTGTAGCACCCCATGCGCTGTGTGAGACCTTCTGAATCTTTTTGAGTGGAACTAAGTCAGTCTTGTTGCTTCCTGGAGAAGCAGTGGTTGGGCTGCACATAATGATCCAGGCACATTGGTGGGGGGGGCAACTCTGTGACCTGGGGAGAGTCGTGCCTCCTGATAAACAAGCACAGTCTCCAGGGGGGTGAGGTTCCTCCCTGCGCCTGCGGGCCCTCTGCTTTCACCATCTCAGGAAGGCTGGAGGCAAGGCGTGACTCAGGAGTAGCCAGTTCCGAGATGGGGTGACGTGGATGCAGGCTCACCGGAACCTTTGTGCCTGGAGCCCTGCAGTTGCTGTTTCGCCCTTAGCTGTGGGCTAAAGATGACAGGTATGTCCTCAAGGGGCTGGAGAATGTGAGCTGGCAGTGACTGGGTCCATCAGGAAGTGGTCCCTCTGTCAGGAAGTGGGCAGCAGGCTGGGGACAGAGGACTGGGTGGAAGTGGCCAGGATGCAGCAAATGCTCAAGGTGGGCAGTGGGCAGGAGTGCCAGGCTGTGCCACCACAGGCGCAGATGTTGTGCAGTATACATAGGAGAGTTGATCTCTGCTGTGAGTCTAGGATCCTTTTCACTTTGGGAACAAGCTCTGGTTCAGTGGGCAGCATGGCAGCTGTGCATGAGGGACCTGGTTGACCATGCATCATGGCACCAGCCTTCCTATATCTCAGGGTAGGCATTGGCACCACCAAATACAGTCATCCTTGGCTGGACTCAGGATGGGTGTCCCTGACCCTTCTCTACATGCAGTAAGGCTGGGTGAGAATGGTGGGGGAGGGAGGGCAGGGAAGCACTGGGGGGCCATTGGGGTTGTGCCACTGGTGTGTGGGGGCTGCTGAGCAAGAGTTGCACAACCAAAGGTGAGAGCAAAGAGCTGAGGGAAACGGAACTTGGCATAGTGGAGATTGGGGCCTAGAGCAGTGGCAGTGGTCTGAGCTGTAGAAGGACAGTAGGGACCCATTGTCCCTCGTATTGAGGGGAGTGAGGGAGTGTTGGGGAAATTACGCTCGCTTACGGGGTCACGTTAATCGTTGGCACTGCGGAAGTGTGCGGCGCCGCGTTTTATTGTGTGGAAGGTTCTGTGGGGTTCTGGTCGCTTCTCATAATCGCTGGCTCCTTTCAGGGCTCTTCTTTGGAAGCGGCTATCCTCTTTT